>PVIR01018035.1:0-12500 GCA_004026965.1 Petromus typicus
CTCTTCCAGGAATGTTTTTATTATTATTTGGTTATTGGAAATCCCTTGTCTCAGTTTCATATTCACTTGCTATTTGTTTCAGATCAATTTTCTAGACATGTTCTGAAATTAATGGACTGTATCCAGCCATCTTTCAGGAACTAAATGATTACTGCTCGTGTTGTTTTCCTGAAAGGAAAAACATGTGTGTGGGCATTCAAGTACATCCTTGGAGAAAGAACACACAAGTGACTGCTGGGTGTCATTATATAACAAGTGTGGATGTTCTGATCCACAAGGTTTAAAGCATAAATGTTTCCTAGGTGGAGCAGAGGGAGCAAAAATCCAACTGCGTAGAGTTCAGGGGAAAATAATATTTGATCTGAAGAAAATTTAACTCCAAGAGATAGCAGCAGGATGGGCAGAATTAGAGAAGCGAAAGAAGTGAGAAATTATGGCAAAGGCATCTAAAAATACAAAAAGCAAATGTTATTATTAGGAAAACAAAGTTATTTTAGCTAAATCAGGAACAGAAGCACACAATGAAAGATGCAAACTAGTGTAGAGATTGAATACTATTTTGTTTTGCTTTTAGCACAAAGAATAAAAGAAGCAGGAGTTCAGTAAGATAAATATTAATGAGTCTCTGGGAATATCGAGAAACAGAATTAATAAGAGGCAGGTAAGGGAAGACTTACACAATTTAAATATTTATAAATCAGCAGAGCTGGGTAAGTCTCATCTGAACACATTCAACAAACCAGCGCAGGCCATATCTCCGATACTAGTATTTGTCGTAGAGACTTATGCAGCAGAGAAATTTAAGCAGGCTGATTTAGTGCTGGAGATAAAGCAGCCAAAGTAGATCCGGGAAAAGGTGGGCTAGTTAGCGTATCCAAACTACCAGTCAGAACAGTAAATGAGATCGTAAATCAGTCCATGAGCACCTTGAGAAAAATAACATAGTAAGTAATAGCCAAAGAGGTTCATAAAAAATAGAACCTGTCAAAGCAACTTAATCCATTTTTGGGGTATGCTAAGAAATTTGGGGAAGGTAATGGATACTAGAGACAGTTCAGGGAGTCCCCACAGATGGCAGACAATTCATTTGGACCCTTCTGGTTGATGCAATGGGATTGCTCTCACCATTTCCAATAGAGAAGGGCAACTTCACTTTCATACTTAATAAGGATGAATAGGGCTTTCAATTCATTCCCCGTGACACCCCAGCATGGAATTTAGTTCTCAAGTACGTATTGTCAGTGCCTAGAAATATCAACTGTTACCCAAAGAAGAGGGAGAGAGAATTCTGGAGCAAACTGCACAGATCTCTTTCACAAACTGTACTGCGATCTTTCATACGAGCAATATGTTCGTGTGTGTGCATGTGCATGTCTGTGATTAGCAAGATAGTTCAGACAAGAATAAATGCTTGTGCTTGCACTGCTCATGTAATTATGTAAAAGAATGAGAGCGTGTGAAAACACATTCAACAAACCAGCTCAGGCCATAAAGATGAAGATAAAAGATTTTATAAAAGATGAAGTCCTCATCATACCACCTAGTCGTGCTGCAGCGATTCAGAATCCCTAGAGCTTTGGGGCCGGTGTCTTTAACTTGCTCAGGCCACCTGCACCCTCTCTCAGATCAACACTCCTTCTCTCTCCGTCCAAGGCAGCCACTCTGCTTGCCCTTCAGTCCTCCCAAGACTTCCTGTTCTCCCTGCCACCACGGATCTCCCTTTAGCTGGCCTTACTTACTCATGTTTCAGCCTTCTTCTCAAACTCCACTTTTAGGAGGAGATAATCTTTACATTCCCGTGACCACGTGGTTTCCATTGTGTTCTGCCCTAATAAAACCATACGTTCTTCTCAAAAGCATCTATTTCAAAATGTAATTGTATCCAAAAAATGACCAGAGTTCTCCTCTACAAGACTGTAAGCTCCACAAAACAGGGACTAAGCAGGAATTATTTCAAGATTGTCTGGTCAGAAAGCAGCACCATATGGAGCCAAATAAATTTTATTATTAAATTTGAAAACTTAGAACATATGATACAGATGGGTTCCCTTCATAAAAAGTGAACCAGCAAGGACACTTCTCCATCACGGATATTATAACAAATTCTTTGGTTTTTCTTCCAAGTGTAATACCAAGGAAAGTTTTTAATAAAGGTCTTGCTTACAAGGATGTTGATGAGGCAGCTAAAACTTAAATTGTTGGATCTACATTTGCACATTTACAACTATCTCTGATGTGTTCCAAAATTTCATTTCACGGTGATAATGAATCTATGGAAAATTAGCCTTCTATCACTCTTTACATGAGATGTTAGTGAAGGTTTTCTAAACTGTGCCTCACATCGAAAAAAAAATGATACTTTTCAGATATCCAAATATAACACTCCCTTCCTGACTCAACAGAATTCACCTTTATATTTGGGAAATACCTAAACATTCAATTGGAGAGAGCCATGAAGTTAGAAAATAGTATTTCTTTCAAAGACCAGTCAATGATAGGGAATTTCCGCCTTTTAACATATGTTTTGGGTTTATATTTTACATAGGAATTGGTAAATTTAATAAGTACCAGGACCCTTGTAAGCAAGGTCTTGATATATCTACAGACAGAGAAACATGTGATCCAACAGGTTGTAGAACTCAGGTTTCTGATTTTAACCCCTTGTTCTTTGATAAGTACCTTCATTCATTCAGCAAACAAAACCTGAGGAGTTTCCAGGAGTCTGGCACTATGGTAGGCACTTAGGAAATAAGGGTGGGACCCTATCCTTGTCCTTCCAGATCTCATTAGTTGGGAGAGAACTCAAGTGAGAATGGTGACTCGCATGCAACCCTGACAAACGCTCTCTGCAGCAGTCTCGCGATGGCCTGGGCTGCATCCTCCTGGCTCACAGATGATTTCTGCCATGGCTGTGGTGGCCAGTCCCCTGTGTGCTGCTGCTGGCTTCCTCCTACTAGAGGCATCCTCTGCAGGAGTTTGCTCAACTATGGTCAGGGGAGCGGCTGGGAACTGATGGGACATGAGTTCTTGTTCCTCTGAACGAGAGGTGGACACTGGGGGATGAATGGTTCAAGCCCTTCTGCCCTTCACAAGGACAACTCTGAGGGTTACTCTATGTGCTTCCTTGGGATTCCCTTGGAGCTGAGCTATATTTCTCCAGAGTAATAGCCATCCCAATTGTGTGCTTTACTGGCTTTTTCTGCTTCCCAATCTCCACCTCCCTATGCTTCCTAAGATCATTCTCCAGTTAGATTTCCTGCAACCAAGCCCTTTTTCCCGTCCAGTAATGGGGAACCTTTTGGAGACCAAGAGCAAACTGCAACCCATAACTCACTTATTTACTGCAATTACATATGAACACTGAGATTTTAGTTTAGAAAAACCACTCGTACGTTAATACCTTTTGTCTTACAGAAAAACACAGTAATACATGTGCCAAGGGATTGCCACCACTGTTCAAGGCTCTTCATCTGAAGTGACATCAATACTCAACAACAGTGGGCAGAAATGGAGGGGACATACTAGAGCCACCATGGCAAACTGGAGCACTTTGTACTGGTTTGTCCACTGGTCCCTGTATTAGAGCATTGGCTGGGTTTTATTTTTATGTCTGTGTTTATTAACCAAGATCATATTGTGTGCTGGGTACAGAAATGTAGGACTAGAGCTGAATTGCTAGGTCAGTACTGAACTGCTTCATCACATGAAGGAGAAAGGGAAGACGTTGAGCTGAGAAGGCTCTGCGGGTGCACTTACAGCCTGGGCCCAGAACGCACAGATGAGGGGAAACAGCGGCTGCATGAAACCTGGCTACTGGGGATTGCCCTGAGCAGAGGAAACCCTAGGGTGACGAGATAAATAATCCGAGCTTCCCCAGACGGACACTGGATCCTCCGCCTCTCAAGCTCCTGAGCCATCAGCCGGAGCATGATTTGAGTCACTTATATGACTCCAACCAGACTGGACTTCTACTTCTGAGAACTCTGCCATTCACAAAGATCCCTATCAAGCAAGACAAAAGTCAAACAACAAAATCATAATAAAATATCTAGCTAGTATTGCTTTGGCTTTTAGATGAAAACCATCACTTACCTACAAGTCACACCCTATAAAGTTGGAATAAAGACTTGTAGTAAGGAAATATTCCCAGTCAACCTAAGTCAAACCCAGTGCCATTCCCTTATGATGTTTCCAAGTATATGGGGATGACACCGTGTGGAGCCCCCAGCCCCTAAAACAGTACCTGCCACAGAGTGCTCCTGAATACATACTTATGAAAGAAAATTTGGAAGAAAAAGAGGAAGGGGTGAAATCAGACCATTAGATATCAGAGCTGGGCATAGTGGCAAAATGCCTATAATCCCAGGCTGAGGCAGGACGATCACCATGAGCTCAAGGCCTGCCAGGGCTACACAGTGAGTTCAAGGCCTGCCAGGGCTACACAGTGAGCTCAAGGCCAGCCTGAACCACACAGCAAAACTGTCTCAAAGAAAGAAAGAAAAGTAGAGATTCAACTAATGAGTCATTAGTCAAAAGATTTTCACAGTGTTGAACATTCAGGATCAAAGCACATATCCTAGTAAAAGTAAGTCTATCTGAGAATGAAAAAGATAATAAAATTAGCATCATCCCAGACCCTAATGTTAAGGACGGTTATAGGGGACTGGACAGTGCACAGAGAGAACACTCTATTTCCAGTGGGGAATAATTCTTTTTCTTCAGAAAACATCAGGGGCTAAGATGCTCTCTTCTTAGTAATGAGATTTGGGCTTTCTTCCAGAAAGTACAGAGATTCTTCCAGCAAGTCTTGTGGGCTTTGATGAGAGCAGTGCTGAGAAAATGTCTTCAGCTGAGCAAGAATGGAAGAGAAATTTGGAGAAAGTATTTCATGTTCTTCTCTGTTGTATCTTTGATGTACTCAAAGGCTTTAGACCTAGAAGATGAAGACATTGTCTGTTTTCTCATCCCTGAAGGAAACCTTAATTCTACATTTCCCGTTGGGGCATATTTCTAATGAATAGGTGGCTGGTAATAAGGTGGTCTCATTATCCAGGTGTTCATAGCTCCAGGCCCCAGAGGCAACAGGTTGCATAAAAAAGTTAAAAGTTATCAGAATGTAAAAATATTTACCAATGAACTTATCATTCAGAGTATTAACCCTCACTTAAAATCTAGCTTAACAATACAAAGCCAGTTGAGTGCAAAGAAACACTACAAATCTTGTAAAGAAACAGTCCCACACAGTCAGTCAAAGTGAGAGAAGCATTTTAAACAGAGACAAAGCCTTTGGCAAGTAACAGTCTTGCCTAGTTAAACAAGTTAACAGCTAAAAAAGAAAAAAACTAACAACAGAAGTAATATAATATTATTATATAATGTAATATAATAATATTACCAGCCTTATTTCCTTGAAAAGGAAAATGATCTAAACATCAAAAGATCTTTGGCAAAACTGGCAAAGATTGAACATTTTTCTCAATCTTTACTATGAACTTCTTGCTAAGCTTAATATGGAGTGACAGATGTCATTGTCAGGCTTCCATAAAATTTGATTTCAAAAATTATGGCCCCCAAACTCTTGGTTCACCCTTCAACTTAAATATTAATTTATAATTGCAATTATAAACAATTATGGACAATATAGAGTTCAAAACCTAACTTTAGTTTAACTCCTCAAACTGAGTTCCATTTAATACTTTTGCCTCACTCCTTACTTCTCAAAAAAAAAAGGTCCCTCCGGGAAATGACTTCATTCCCAGTTGTCTACTTCAAGCATCAACCATCCTTGCATAAAGAAGAGCTCTTCTGCTCTTGAATCTGCCGCTCCTCACTCTGCTGTCACGATCCCAGGTTACCACAAGGCCCTCTGTCCTCAGTGCACACACATCACCAGACCTTGTACGGTCCTTTGTGCTGCACCTCTTTCTATGCCCAAGCCTATTTTCTGCCCATGGCATCATGATCCCTGGTCCCTGTACAGCTGTCCTCTTCATTCCAACTTGTCATCATCCCCCTAAGCACTACTGTCCCACAGCCCTGATTAGTGTGTCAGTCTACTACTTGCTCAGCTTTCATTTCCCACCCCCAGAGCTCACTTCCTCCCAGAAGCCTTCACAAACCAGCTGGGTTATGTGTCCCACACTTCACGGTTCCTCAGCATCCTGTGCCAGCTGACCACAATGAAGCACTTATCACCCAGGTTTATACTTAACTCAAAGGTGGGCGAGCACAGGAGCGAGGCCAGATGCTTCACAGCTCTCCAGCACCTTGCTTAGCATCTGGCCAAGAGCAGATTTACAGTAAATGCTAAAGGAAAGAAGATGGGCTGGAGCGAAGGCAGGCGGCACTGAGCAAACCAAAGCAAATTGGATGCAAAGTCAAGAATGCAATGTCAAGAAAAGAGTGACAGTATGCAGCGAGGCTGGTGAGGAAAGAACAGAAAAGTTTGGACTTCAGAACTGTTGCCTGTGGTAATTTCTGGGGAGTTGGATTCTGGGAATGTGAGAAAAGAATTTCATTTACTTTATATACTTAATGTTTTGACATTTCCATAGGTATGCATTACCATTATAATTCAAATGTAAAACAATATATTCCTAGAACCAAGTATTCGGTTTCAAAATAACAAATGCTATACTGCTAATCATCTTCAACTTATTTTGAATATTTCTATTTATGTTTTTCCATTATTTAAATATAAAACTTAAATATAGCAACTACCAAAGCAATTAAATGTTCTGCACATTTTAGCTTATTATGTGGTATTTATACAAGATCTCAAAGATTTTTGCCTTTTCTGGAATACTAGGATATTCTTAATAATAATGTGCCTTGATAACTTCATGTTATTCCTTTGGTAAAATAAGAATGACCAGGGTAAGAAGAGGGATTTCTGGAGAGCAGGGACTTTGACTTTTCACTGTACACCCTTCTGTACTGGTCAAAAATGTCACGGGAAGCTCATATTACTTTTATAAGAAAATAAAAGCCAATTAAAAATGCAAAAGCAAATATTGGCAAGCATTTCATGTGGCTTTTAAAAAATACATTAATGTGCCTGGCAACTATAAGGTACATTTATCTTCATTTTTAAAATGAAGAAACTGAGACCCTAAGAAGGTCTGTGACTTGTCCAAGGTCATAAGGTTAATAAGTTGCAGTCTGAGGATTCACACACAAATCTGATTTGAAAGACAAGGTAAAGCTCTTTAAAAATGTAATACACAATGTTTTGTTTTGTTTCATTAAATAAGCAGATAGTGGTGTGCTTAGAGGATAAGTGTGTTACTTTAAGGATGGAAAGAGATTTATTTTCTTAGTTGAGGCAATAATAAAGCTTAGGGATACAAAATAAATGCTTTCCTGAACTAAAGTACCCAAAGAGGAATCATATTAGCTGCCAAATTGAAAACAAATTTCCTTCTAACAGTATTATTAGTATCTTAAACATTATAATATTTCCTAAACATTATCTGTCAGCTTTGGCAACAATAAAGCCTTAGATACAAAGCCCTGCACATAGGAGGCAATCAATATTTATTTTAGATTTCTTAAAGTGAGAGTGTATGTTACAGTCATATACATAAATGCTTGTCTATATTTTTCTATGAATGTATATTTGTCTTCCGTAAACATATACATCAAATTATAACTTATTGTACCAAATAAGAAAGTTACAAATGCTGGTTTCTCTGGAAATTTCTACACTCTTTCAATTGTCTAAAATGGATATTTGTTACTTTTATAAGAGGAATTATTCTAAAAGATCAAGCGACTATAAAGGTATAACAATCATTTTTATTGATTCAAAAATAGACAAGTTTATCAATACAACTAAATATGATAGAAAACAGAAATACATATGAAAATTTTATATGTAACAGAGGTAACAGCAGTAGTACGTACTTAGAAGGTAAGAAGAAATGCAGCAAATTAACTGGAAAAATCATCTGCTGTAATGGAAAATATGATTTCTGATGAACACCTAAAATAATACTTAAAAGTCAGTTATAGACATACTAAAGACTTAAATATTACAAGTTGAACTCTTAGAAGCAAATGGACAGACTTTTTAAAATACAAATAATGGCCAGAGATTTAGCTCAGTGGTCCTGGCATCTTTCTCACAATCGCAAAGTCACCACTTTGATTCCAGGTAGTGACAACAAAAAAACAAGGAAAAAGAAATAAAGAATATTAATCATTAAACAGAAGGCTAAGTTCCACTTCCTTCAAACCAAGAATTTATGCTGAATACACCAAATAAAATGGACAATGTCCACAAGCAGGAAGATGATACTCTGACATGCCAACACCACCAACAGAATAGTGTGAAAAAAACAAATGCCTACAAATCAAACAGATACAGCACATATTTCAACAATAAAAAGGGCAGAAGACATGAATAGACATTTCACAGAAAAGACTAATGTGGGCAAATCAATATAAAAAGAGATCATCTATCTTAGTAATCAGAAAACTACAGACGAAGGCCCAAATGCCATTTTATATACACTATCTTATGCAAAAATAAGCATGCCAAGGAACAAACAGTGTGGCTTGATATTCAGGCTTATAGTCAACCAATTTGGTAGCAGGATAAATAATTATAGTCAGTTTGAAAAATAATCTGTTATTTGTTAAAACTGAACATTCATATTGCCTTCAAGCTATCAATTCTCTTAGGCAAACCTCATGCTCACTGCCCATGGATTTAAGTTCCGGAAGGTCTGTGGTAGCATCCATAAAAACTAGAAACCACTGCAACGCCCAGTGACAAGAAAACAGACTGTGATCCCTGGGCCAAGATAGTGACACAGAAAACAGTCACCACACCCTGGCCATTGCCAGCTGTCCTGGGCATGTACAGTATGGCAACAATAATATCTATTCCACAGGAACATACAAAGAACGAAAGAGAAACAAACCCTGCACTTGCCACACAGACAGCACTGATAAATGTTACTGGAAGGGTTGAGTACAAGCCATCAGGTTGCCAGTGGAAGGATGCAGGTGATGTCACATTGCTGGGCATGCTGCCAGGGCTACTTGTTCTCATTTGGGGGCAATATACTAATGCAGACTATCTGCCAGAAAAGCACCTCCCAAGGAGGTATCACAATTATTCTCATTTTTCACATTTGGAGACTGAGCCTCTGTGAGCTGAGATGACCTGTCCCAGGTCACCATCTCAGAGGCAGCAGATCTGGACTTGAACCCAGGTTTTATGATATATGACTGATTCTCAAAACTTCTGAACGCCATCAGAGCAAAGCATCAACTCTAACAGGAAGTCAAACAAAATCTCAAGTAGCAGGGATTCCAGAATCCTCCCTCTAGCCCCTACCACAACCAAGGTATGTGTGGGCATGCATGTATGCATACACACACGTGTGTGTGTTTGTGTGTGCGCATATACTGCACAGGGGGATCCAATATTGTTCCCCTGTGAGAGACCCTGGAGCAAGTATCAGCTCTGGGGAGCAAAGTCACAAATAGTTAACAACATTATTTCCCGAAGGGCATCAGAAAGTCAAGTAAGCAATTCTTGACCTTTCAGAAGCTATTATGAGGAAAACATAAAGAAACAATTCTGCAGGCTTAATGAAGGAATGCTGTGAAAAGTGTAATGGGCTATTTGTGCACATCTCAAAAGCATCATATAATTTGGCTCAATTGGCAGTCTGTTCTTCAGTGTGGCCAGGCAGGGTGCTCCTACTTAGCCCCAAAGTGCCTCGGTGAAGCCAGGTCCCCACCTCCATCCCTTCTCTACAGCCCAGGGTGTCTATGATTTAATTTCCAAGGCTTAAACATCAGATGCTAAAATGACATGTGGCACAGGCTCATTCATTTTCCCTGAGTGCAAAAATATGTTTTATACTTCAAAATATAATCCCTATTTTGGTTTGAGTTGGATTTTTTTGTTAGTTTTTTCTGCTAGAAATACAAAGGGTTTTTTGTTTTTTCTTTTTAATAATATTTTCAGGTAATTAGTTCATTTGGTCGATGCAGCCCTTCATAATTTTGGCTGAGGTTCGTGTAAGAGTGAGGTGGTAGAGTACTTCATTATTCTTAGAAATGGTTATTGGCCGTGCTCAGCCCCCATATTTCATCCCAATTTCATAAAGGCAGTTAGTATGCAGGGCTGTGCCTAAGCTCATCAGCTGCTCCATTAGCACAATGGCTCTTCTGGAGTCATAACAGTCTGCCACGGAAATGATCCGAGCATTATGGAAGTTTATAAGGTCGAATACACTTAACAAACAAAAATTTTTTCACCCTTTCTCATTATTTACTCCCCATTACATTCCCCTATCCTTTCTTCTCCTCTTTAATATAAATGCAAAAATAACACGCAAAGCCAGAAGGAAATATACTCCCAAGTACGTTTAACTAGAGCTAAGAGAAGGCTGAGGAAGTGACTCCATCTGCTAATCCTGGACTGATGTCTGTGTTTTGGTCCTGGAGAGCCTCTGCTCAGAGTTCATCTCACTTTCAAATTATATGAATTAATGTGCAACTAAGAGTTTTTAGCTTGCTGTAGTTGTCCTTACCATTTGGAAAACTAACTATTGTGTCACATAGACATAGTTTTACTCTTTTTGCCATTAATAATTTGAATCTATTTTGGATTCTTGATCATTGTGGAACTGAATGGTAGGAGCAAGAAGAAAAACTGGCAATGGTATATCTAGAAAAGGTGAGTAACTTACTGCAAAAGTAGAAAACTCAGCCTCAGACTGAGAGATCAACAGGCAGAACAAAGTGAAATGCCTTTTGTGGCCACGTGATGCTGAGATTAGAGTCCTGGTTTGGTAAAGCCATAGAGAAAAGCAGAAGCAAAGTGAATGTGATGGTGACAGAAACCTGCCCTAGACAACTGTTACTGCTTCTATCTGATGGTTAATTTTTTACAAGTAGAACAGCCTTGCCCTTCACTCTGACACCAGAAAATAGAAATGGAACAGTCAACTAAAAGATATTTGCAGGGCCGGGGATTTAGCTCAGTGGTTCCGGAGCCTGTCTTGCAAGCGCAAGGGCCCGGGTTCAATTCCCCGGTAACCACATACAATACTGGGTGTGGAGACTCACATCCAGCAACAACCAGTACCATATACGACAGTGCTGGGCGTGGTGGCTCACGCCTGTAATCCCAGCACTCGGGAGGCACAGGCAGGAGGATTGCTGTGATGTGAGTTGGAGGCTGAGCTCAGGACCAGCCTGAACCACAAAGCGAGACCCTGTCTCATAAAAATAAAATAAAAAATAAAACATATTTGTAGGTATCTGTCAAGATTCATCCACTAGGAGCAGAGCAATGACCATCTCTCTCTGCCAAGATCCAATAAAAGAGGTCTGAATAAACTCATAAACTCATAACCTAGAGAGGCCCGAGGGGGAGATGATCAGTAAGATGCCTTCTGGGTTTTCTGGTGGGTTTGGGGACAGCTGAGACTACTGGTGGATGAAAGAAAGGGGATAAGGAAGTAGCCAGAGTGATGTGGGGAGAGAGAGAGGAGGGAGGAAGGAGGCGACAGCTGAGGGGAGGCTGGAGAAGCTGCAAGGCCAAGGCAGGCGGCGTCTGCCCACAGGGAGGCAGGAAAGAGAGGGCAATGGAAATGCATTTTGAAATTGAGCCGCCTTTTTCACCTTCTGCTCCCCAGAGCCCAGCAAACTGAAACGTTTGAGTGACAGGGAAACTGTGGCTTCCACACTCCATTCCAATTCCCCCAGGCAAGCAACATTAGGTTTTCTCCTACTGCCTTCCTCTTCCAACTGCAACACTTTATCTCCAGACTCTTGACCGAAGAGGCCGCCTGACAGGGAGGCAGTGTTAGCATGGATGCAGTCTCCCCCACCCTCTGCACCCGGGAGCCTCCAGTGAAGAAACCAGCTCTGTGCCTGCTTATCTTCAAGTGAAACCACTGGTGCAGTACACACACTCATCCTCTGCTCCACCGTGGGCCTGGGCCGAGGGCCGTCTTACCATTCTCATCACTGACACTCAATGAATGTCATCTGACACCTCCTACACCCTTCAGAAGCAAAGCAACTCTCCCACCAATCTGGGTCATCATATTCCTCCCTAAACTGCTCTTCCTTCTTCCAGTTTTGTCTCTCATGAAGTAGACATACCAATAATTGTCATAATTAACATTTATAGAGCACATCCTCTACAGCAGGCACTGATTCAGACATATTACACACACACACACACACACACACACACCCCATGTAACCCTCACTCTGCAAACTGGCAAACCAGGAAATTTTTGTTGCATAATTCAATCCAAGTCCTAAAGTGTGGGAATGTGAGCAGAGCCTGGGTAGGGGAAAGGCCCTAGAAGAGGAAACACTGATATCCAGTGTACAGTGAAAGAAAAGAGATAGCTCAGGTAAAGCAGAAAAGAATCTGCCCTGCCCTTCACTTTTATTCCGAGCCCTCACAGCTGGGTAGTGCCCACTGTATGGGTGAAGACAGATCCCTTTCAGTCAGTCTA
>PVIR01018035.1:15000-34593 GCA_004026965.1 Petromus typicus
ATAAAATAAAAAGAAGAGACACAGGAAAGCATGCTAACAAATTAGCTTTGAACTCAGGCACAGAGGGTGGGAATATCACAGGTAAAGAAATGAGGAAGAGGAGAAGGGCCAGGGATTTAGCTCAGTGGTTCTGGAGACTGCCTTGTAAACACAAGGTCCTGAGTTCAATCCCCAGGAACCACATACCACAGTGCCATGCGTGGTGGCTCATGCCTGTAATCCCAGCACTAGGGAGGCAGATGCAGGAGGATTGCTGTGAGGCCAAGGCTTGCCTGGGCTACATAGTGAGCTCAGGCCCAACCTGAACTACAAAACAAGATCTCGTCTCAAAAATAAAAAGAGAGAAAAGAAATGAGGAAGAGAGATAGGATAATAAAAGGAAAAGACCTCATGTATTTGGAGGAATGAGTGGAAATTTTCTAGGAATCTGGGGGTGCCAATTTTCTATAGGAAGGTCTTTCTGGTCATAGTTATACAACTGTCATGACACCTGGAATGGGGGTAAATAAGCATTCAGACAGAACAATGATGAAGTTAGAGGTTTTCTGAATTATCTCCATGGCAGTGGTCTTAGACCAGCCAGTCCAGGCCAGCCCGCCCTAAAGACAAACAGTTAGTTAGCCTCAGGCCAACTGTTCTCAAAGAGAAGCAAAGTTACGGCTGCATAGGCATTGTGTGAGTGTCATACAGGACATGGCAATGCTGCTGTCCACAGCAAAACTTCCAAATTTGTGAGGGTCATCACTGACCGTCCTCTCTGGTGACAGGCAGAGAAGAAACCAGTGTTCTCAGACAAGTCAAGGAGACTGTAAGGTTCAAGAATCATGGGACATCTGAGGTCGAGAGAGCCAGTGAGCACGGGATAAGCTTTTCAAGAGCAGGTGATAGCTCCCAGCACCGTCAGAAAACAAACAGCACCGGCGGCTGTTGCCTGTAATCTCTACTCTCTAACAGGCTAAGACAGGAGGATTACAAGTTGGAGCCTCACTTGGGTGATTTAGTGGTTGGCACTGTTAAAAACCTAGGCTCGGACTTCATGTAAGGGAAACGGGTCTGTACACGGGGAAAGGTCTCATTGGACTTTTTGGCTAATTTTGACTAGTTTCACTGGAGAAAGCAGTTAACAATACAAGAAAGAGATACATAGAGCACAGGGGAAGCCAAGAGCCTCTCACCCACCTCTAATAAAATGCGAAGGAGACAAGGGGTAGCCTTGTCTGAAATAAAGCTCTTACTTAGTATATAAACGCAGAAACACACAACAAACACCTATCCCTCTATATATACATATTATATATTATACATTATCAAATATAGAAATAGATAGCTATTTCCACTCTAGGGCATATAATATGGCACTACCTTCTTCCTGAATTGCTAACTCAATGTTGTATGTATGGCCCCAACTAACCAGCCAGCCTATAAATTCCACAGAGAAGGCCTGAAGAGGCAAATCAAATAAAGACCACTTAAGAATGTGCACATAAACACTGGCACAGGAGCATAAGGGGTCTCAAGAGCTGGGATCCCTCAGTAACAGTCCAGGGAATCAATAAGATTATGACAAACTCCACGTAGGACAAGGGCCCTGACACCCCACAGAACCAGACAGAACAAAGGGCCCACAGGTGCTCCACCTTCCGGAGCCCCGCCCTGATTTATGAGAGTGGCTGTCCATCCTCACCTTCTCCCCCTTTCCTAATAAAGTATCTTTCTTTCCTCAAGCTCTGTCCCTCTAATTCTTTATTGGAGCAGAGTTTACAGCCCAAGGGAAAAGCTCAGAGAGAGCAGCAGAGCCACGCATGTCACTGATGGGACAGTCAGTGTCACACAGGCAAAAGAAGCAGAAGCTACTGAACACTTCAGACAGTGGATGGGGAGGTGCTGCCGTATTTCTGAACAAGGCAAGTGTGGGTGACACTGAACGCAGAGGCAGAACTACACTTTATTTCTGCTCATCTATGTTTTCCATAATAAGCCTATTAGTTTGTACAACTAAAATTAAAATATTAAAAAATGCTTTAAAAAGATGGCAGATATACAAAATGGAAAAATTTTTTAAAAAGAAAGAATTTAAGTTGCAATGGAAATGGAATCTAGGAGTGGAAATGGACATGATTCCATTTATCATTTCCAGGAACATGGTACCTGAACATATCCCCGCAATTGTATCTTTAGATTTCTCTTATAGGAAGAATATAGAAAGATGAGTCACATATTAATTTTCGTACTGATGAGAAATTATATTAGAAAGATATCTTATCCTTTATCAAGGAAAAGGTCTCCCGAGACCCCCTGGAGACAAGTCCTAGCACCTGAGGCCTCAGAGAAGGTGGTCAGGACTGCATTAAGGCAAAAGCAGTACCTACACGCAGCAATGAAGGGTGGATTATCCAAAATTACATGTCTCCAATATTCCTAGAATTCTGCCTGGCATCATCAACTGAGCACTTGGCTTTATTTTCTGTAAGAGAGAGTGAATGTTATGTCATCCTGGAGGAAATGTAGTATTTAAAGTTAACCTTTTTATAGAAGGAATTCCTGGAAGGATATAATAGAGTCCAACAGTTGGTGGCTTTGAGCTGGAGGTCCCTCTAATTAACAAAATAAAGAAAAGGGGAATGCAAACTATCCCATTTACACTAAACAATTCTTCGTGGGGACTCACTGTAACATAACGACTCCAGGCAGAATACATCCTCAGACACAAGCACAGCCCCAGCTGACTTCCTCCTGTAGACACCGGTGCATCGCCAGAAACCACTGGGACCCCGGGGCGGGGAAGCAAATTGTGTGAATCAATTTAAAGTGCAGCCAGATGTTCTTGACTCTGAAAATAAAGACAACAAAGGACGGGGAGGCAGAGCGAGCCCGACAGCCTTCACAGTACAGGACTGGCCAGAGGTAGAAAAGTCAGAGCGTGGTGGTTAACTTGATCTCTTCTTTATATCTTGCCTTCTTTCCTACCAAATCAGCTGTCCCTGAAAATATTATGTGGGGAAGTCTAGAAATAAACAATCAACTGCACAGCACCCTGAGTAGCACGGTGAACGCTCATACCATCCTGCGCCTTCCCTCTTGGGCGTCCACTTTGTACACTGTGTCTCTGCTGTGCACGCCCCCGATCTGGCAGTCACGTGGTAGCTGTCTTGCTCAGCAGAGCCCTGTCGTGGGCTTACAACGCTTGCCTTCGTGTAATCCTTACTTGATAACAGCCACAAAGCACCAGAGCAGTGATGTCGGTGGCTCAGATATGCCACAGAGAACCCATCAGGCACCTCCTCTAAGTAGAAAGGTGAAAGCTTCTCGTAAGTACATATGTACAGGGGGAAAATGGCACAGAGAGGGCTTGGTACGGCTCATGGTTTCAGACATTGACTGAGGCTCTTGGCGCCAGTCCTGCGGACACTGGACTGCATCTAAGGAAAAATGCGTATCCACAAATTCTTTTATTGAAAGCATCCCAGAAGACCTCCTAATTTTAAAGCATTCTGAAGAAAACAAAGTTGGGTCAACCTGAATTTGGACCTCCTAACGTTAAATTTTGGTTAAAACAAGAAATAATCTATGTACTTAGAAGATTAAAACAAGTGACACCAGGAAATGATCTCAGAGATTTTTTTTCAAGTGGCCTACAAGGATTTTTACAGAAATACTGTCATAGTTTTTAAAATGTATAAATAAATAACAATAAAATTATACATATTTTTAAAGAAAGCATGTATCAGTAATTGTGGGAGAGTTGACAACTATTAAAAGGAACGTTGGGCTGGGGAGTTAGCTCAGTGGTTCCGGCACCTGTCTTGCAACCAAAAGGACCTGGGTTCGATTCCCCGGTAACCACATACAATACTGGGCGTGGAGACTCACGCCCAGCAGCAACCAGTACCACATACCACGGTGCCGGGCGTGGTGGCTCACGCCTGTCATCCCAGCACTCGGGAGGCAGAGGCAGGAGGATTGCTGTGATGTGAGTTGGAGGCTGAGCTCGGAGCCAACCTGAATCACAAAGTGAGACCCTGTCTCAAACAACCTAAAAAAAAAAAAAGGAATGTTGAAGCCAGGCATGGTGGCACACATCTATGATTCCAGCACTCAGGAGGCAGAGGCAGGAGCACTGCCATGAGTTTGAGGCCAGCCTGGCCTACACAGTAAGTTTGTAGCCAACCTGAATTATATAAGGGGACCCTAACTCAAAAAAAAAAAAAGTTGGAGGAAACATATAAGAACTTGGAAAATTGTTAAAAAGTGAAAAAGTAGATAACATTATCTATAACATGATTACATTTTTGAATGAAAAATTTAAGATTAGTTTGTTTGTTGAGGGAGAGAAAAAATATTAACAAAATGTTTATCCTCTCATGGTATAATTATGAATGCTTTGTTCAGCTACAGCAATAAAAATATCACTTTATATAAACTGAAAATTTAAAATGTTTTTATAAAAGGATAAATATACAAAATAGAGAAATTCAGAAAAAGTAAAGATGTTAGTTGAGATGGAAATGGAATCCAGGAGCAGATATCAGAAGAAATGGATCTAAAGAAATGGATCGATGCAAGAAAAGAGACCTAAGGCAAAAAATCTAACATTAACTTCTGTCACCAGGGTGTGGACCATTCCTCTGTGTTGCTCTCTGTAAAAGAAATAAGTGCAGCCACAAATCAGGATCAATGAATACAGATTCACCCAAACATGGAGAGAAAATATTTCTCAAAATCTCATCTGTGCTTAGCCTTCACAGGCTTTTATCTTGTCATTATTCCATAAATAATATAGAGTAATTGCTGTGGTAGGTCATAGGGCCCAGGAACAGATTTCCAAGTTCTTGTGGGCAAAGAACAGAGAACTGGAGGTTGCACACAACAATAAGGTAAAACAGCTACATTAAATAAAGTTTAAGGTGGAAGGGATGCTCATATGTAGCAGAAAAGGAAAATGGCACAGGCGGAAAGCAGAACGGTCGTGATGCAGAATAGGCTGGGCTTCAGATTTGAAATGTGTGCCAACCAGGGTGCCTCCACTGGGTCTTTCTGGGAATTACTGACAACAGGATCCAGAGAATACCAAGTCATGTCAGTTGTATCTACTGTGATGTCCTTTTCCACAGTTTAGTGCTATAATTGCATTCATGAGAATCAGTCCCTATGTATGAATGTTCAAGGAGTTCCGAGTGAAGAAAGGTCATCATAGGTCATGCCAACATTTCTAGTATGCATGCTTCCTACCCTGGATTTTTAGGAACTTCCAAGTGTCTTTGTTATTTCTTTCTCTGCTTTTAGGTTGTGAGCCTTGCACAAAAGTCAAGGGGATTGGTCTTAGGCCATTGCCCCAGGGCAGGTGACAAAGCTCCAGTTGTACTTTCTATATTACAACAACCCTTTACATTGTATTTGTATTATATGTAAACTAGGGGTGACTCATACTATTAAAGAAGATAAGCATAGGTTAAATGCAAATATTATACCATTTTATATCAGGGACTGGAGTATAACAGAGTATACAGAGTATAAAAACCCAGCACGGTTTTTAGCAGGCGTCAGCACATAAAGGGGTCCCCTGGGATGGTACAACCTGTGTCCTTGGAGGTATCCTTAACTTAGAGTTCTTGCTCATTAAAAACAGAACCAAGCTAGGGAAAGCCCAGCGAGTGTACTGATCCAGATCAGGAGAAGCAGGTTTACTGCGTAGGACTCTGGACTTCATTACCTTGCCTCACGTCATTTCCAGAAGCAGCTACCCACTCTGCAGTGTCCAGTGTAAAAGGATAGAGAAAATGCTTTTCCTTCCTGATAATATTAAAATCTAGAACATTTTCCTGTAAAATTTCTTAATGTTTTAAAATTTCTTTTTAATGTTTGTTTGAGGTGAAGAAAAATTAAAGCATTAATTAATAGCATTAATTGCACTATTTATCTGCATATTGTATAGGCAAAATAGAACACTTAATGTATGTACATAACACTGAAGTTACCCAATTTATTTTGTACCTTGTACATGCAGACGTGTTCCATTTTTTACAAGAACAACAGAGCTGCTGCACAAAACAGTCAGAGGAACAAGGAAAGGTAATAGGGCTGCTTGGCTGCTAGTGCTCCTGGGAATGCTACTGTGTAAGATGCAAATTCCAGTTTAATCGAAAAGTCTGGCTCTTCAGCCCCTGCTCACTCACTTTCGGACAGTTCCGTTGGGATGGCTTTGAATCTCCGCGACCCCACGCATAGTGGGTTAACTACACTTCTGTTCTCATGGACATCACCCAGCTCTGTGTCCACAGGGGCGGAAGACCCCTGCCTCTCACTACCTCCAGGCTCATGTGTGTGTTTCTCCATTTGCTCAGATGTCCTTACAAACCATAAGTTCAAAATCAGAATCATTAAGAACTTCAGATGGTACCAAACTTTTACATCGAGCATGGGAACTTTGTGAACATGGAACCCTATCAGCTGCACAGTTCACACACCCACAAGCCAGCCCTGCACACTCCCACAATGAAGAGTAAAATTTCACTTCAAAGTTAGTGCAGTGGTGCATGCTATCATCCCAGCCTCGGGGAGTCTGAGACAGGAGGATTGCAAGACTGAGCCTATCTGGGCAACACAGTGAGAGAACTCCTTTGGATGTTTTGGGGGCATGATTTTTAGAGAGATTTCAAGAAGAGGAAAAGAGGGAGAAAAGGAAGAACACTAAGGGGTTTGTGATGGATGGAAAGCCTTTGTTCCACTCCATACATTCAGCCATGTGCAACAACAGAGGCAGTCTCAGAATAAATCATAGCTTCGTTGTACAGCTTTGGTGCTGAAAGGGTTAGCAGTCACCCAGCAGCCTGCCTGCTTTTCGGATTCTGCCTTTTCCTCTTCTCTCCAGCGCTGTGACCAGTTATCTTCAGAAGATCATCTGAGTACTTGCTTCATTTCTCAGTTCTTGTTGGCCGGCCGCTCCTTGGCAGCTCTCACCCTATTTGGGTGTAAGCACCCACTCCACATCTCCTCCTTAGCCCCTATTTCATGAATAAGTGTTAACTAATTTTGTAGCAAAACAAATCCATCTGGAAATTGGCATTTCCACAACATGTTTTTAAAACTGCTGTTCACCATTCCCAGCGTGTACGCGTGTGTGAAAAATGCAGAATACATTTAGACAGGAAGCACTGGAGAGTCTGGGTGTATGTGGGAAGGCAGTCCGTGCACCACGGGGGACAGCGTATTCCTGAGGGCTGACAAGGGCTCACGTCGGGCACGCCAAATATTTGACCATTTTAGCTAAACACTATTAGTCTGAACATGGTCCACCTTTTCTATTTACCTAAAGATTATTTCCATTGCAAAAAGGATTACAGTTACAGAGTCAAAACACAGATCCTTTCTTCTTCATTAGTTTATTTATATCCAGCCTTTCTTGTTAGAAAAAGAAAAAAGGATTTGGGGATCTCAGGCATGATTTCACAGACTGGATTATGTGGGGGAGGGGGGATTCTTTTCCTATGCTTCCAACCAGGATGGCAGTAAAATTAATCACAAAGAAATGATTTAGAATTAGTACCATCCTTTGAGTGTCTACCATGTGCCAGATTTTGTGCCAAATATTCAGCACACATTTTCTCATTTAATTTTTGCAACATTTTGAGTAGGTATTATTTACATTCCCATTTCACAGATAAGAATAATTAGGTTTGGAGTAGACTACACAGCAGCACGTAATCTACAGGACTGAAATACAAACCTCTTCCAGAAAGTCCCTTGCCTATCAACATTTACCCACTGCTTTCCTGACAAGAAGTTTCCTAAATGGAGAAAACGTTCCACTTGAGTCCAAGGAATATTGCAGTGATGAGCTAGAGGAGATGACCAAGACTGGTGACAAGTGTACCCTATGCAATCCCTTTCTTGATCATAGGCCAAGCGTACTGATTTGATTCTAATAAATAGCATGCGACAAAAACGATGGGATATCACCACCAAAGTGAGGTAACTTCTCCTTCCCTGTCACTCCCCTTCTCCCTCTCCCCCTCTCACGTGGCAGTCAGGCGGCCTATGGGTAGATTCATGTGGTGTTAAAACTAAAGCCTGCCAACAACCACACAAGGGAGCTTACCGGTGATCTTTAGAAGCCTGTCAAGAGCTTGGGAATGGATTTTCCACCCTGCCCTCCCCTAATACAAACCTTGAAATGAGACAGTCCCAGCCATAGGCAGATGGACTGCAACCCCACCTGTGAGCCACAGTTACCCGGCTGGCCCATGCCCAGACCCCCGACCCACAGGAGCTGTGCAATAATAAGTTTTTGTTGTTTTAAGAAGCTAGTATTGGGGAAATTTGTTATTCACTGGTAAATAATTAATGCATTCCCCAATAACTTCCAAAAAATGAACCAAAGAATATCAATAAGGAGCTGCAGTCATGAAAATAGCATAACCATACTTAATAACTCTACTGTTTGTTACTTCCTGGCTGATTTCCCCATGGCAGTGAGCTACAAATATTCTGCAAGCAGAACAGAAATGTGTACAGGATAAGAAAGAAGAGACAAGGCCTAGGAACACTTGGTTTCATTCTACAGTCTAGGGAAGAAAGCACCTCAAGAAGCTGAATGCATGGCCGTGGCCTTGAAAAGGGAAGAGTGGCAGGCATGATGAGCATGCCCGGCATTAACAGTGGCCCTATGAACATTACTGTTGGATCCATTACACAGCTGTGTAATGTATGAGTTAGTATTGGGTGCAGCTAGAAGAAATACAGAACACTCAAGTAACAAAAATTTAAAGTAAAAAGATCATACGAGGAAAAAGTCATTTGAAAACAGGTCTGGCCACCTATGATGCCTTTTAAAACCAGGTTCTTGGCATCCAGCCTTGAGAGCCGAAGGGGCACCTCCAAGTGCCACAGCAACATGATGGCTTGATCTTTGTGTTTATGTCCTCATCCCAAGCATCGGAAACTTAAAACTGAAAACGCATTGAGTTAAATTGTCTTGAGTCAGGAACTGTCTGAGGTAAACACTGGTCCAGGTCACGAGTCCAGCAGACCAGTGGTGAGTTCAGTGTTTTGAGGTTCCATGAACCAAGTCACCTCACAATTCCAGGCTTTGCTCTCTTTTTTATCAGTCAGGATTAGACACCACTCTCCGCACCTCCCATGCCCAGACCTTTGCCCACCGTGGAGCTGCTGCTCAAGGCACAGCCCTACCACCCCACACCATAACAGTCTACACCTCCAACATCACAGCCTCCACGGTCCTGTGTCCAGCCTCTTCCTTCCACAGAAAATCACAGCATTGGTGTGCACCTTTGCCACTGTCCTGGAAATGCACATGTAAGATAAGGACACAGCCCTCAAAAATTGGGCAGCTGTCAACTGACAAATATTTGTTAAATAATGGATCACTAATCTATTTTGCAGTATCATACTTACATTTTGTAATAGACAGTGTTAATAATTACATGCATGACAAAGGATGGAATGAGCCCCATGTACAAGTAGTTCAAAAGCATATCCTTACTACTTCTACACACTTGACATTTTGTTCAGATATGACCCTTTGGTTCTTCATTCATACACTGATTTAGTACCTACTATGTGCCTCATATTGTGCAAGATGCTATGGATTTTAGAAAGTATGAGCCCCCTCCTCTGAGAATTAGAGAAAAAAACACAATTAGACTCTTATAATACAGGATAATACAGAACTAGGTTGGAGCAATACAAACTAGGTGCGCATGAGCAGAACCAAATACTAATTTTCAATGGAGAGTTTAGGAAAACTTTCATGAGAGAGAGTCATTTAAACCTGAAAGATTAATAGAAGTTAAGCAGGCCCAGAAGAGAAAGCATGACATTCCAAGGCAAAAGAAGCCTCATCTACAAAAGTCCAAGGCTGAGACATAAAACATAGCTTTCAGGGTAGAGAAAGTAATCCGGTATGCGCAGAATTCAGGATATACATTGAGAAGGAAAAGGATGATGATAAAGGTAGCCTCGTGCCTCTACGTCAGTAAAGAACTACTTTTCTCAAGGAGTTGTAGGGAGGGCAGGGGAATGAGAAAAAATGAGAATCAAGATGTGTCACATACTTGTACAAATCTTCAATGTAATCATAATGTACATATAAAATTACCAAGAAAATCAATTTAAAATAAAAACTACATTTGTTTCAGTGTAAGTAGCAGAGTCCCTAAAAGAATACTTTAAACAAATAAAAGTTTTTTTTTTCTAATACAATGCTAACTTCCAGGGCAGATAGTTCAGAACTGGTGCGTGCAGATACCACAGCACCACAAAGGGCTCAGGATCCTCCTACTGCTCTGCTTAGATACCATTAGTATGTACTTGACCTTGGGGTCCCAACATGGTTACTTACTTCATGCTCAATATTTCTTCTGGACACCAAACAGGAAGAAAAGGAAAATGAAGACTAGAGTCAGGAAACAGATAAATCTCCTGCCTTTCCTGGAAACCCATCTTATCTATCATTCCCTTGGCCAGAACTATGCCATCTGTCAATAAAGTAACAACCAGAGAAGAGGCTGGTAAATAGATCTTTGGCTGAGCCTATTACAGCCCCTAACCATCAGAGATCTGTTTCAAAGGAAAGAAGGGACACAGTCATCCATCCATCTAGCAAATCACAGGGAAGCTACTGTCAACCGTAGCTGGCATTCACCTGCCAAGGGGAGAAGAAGACTGTAGTAAAACCAGGAGAGTGTAGAAATGACCACATCTACCTTTTACAAAGTCCTAAAATTAAGCAAAGGGAAGACTTGGGGTAAGAAGAAGACAAATTTGGAAATAAAAAAGATTACTATTAGGCTGTTATAGGAACGGCCAGAATTTTTAAAGTGACCACATGATAAAAATATTAGTAATACACTAAACAGGGCCCATACCCTCAAATGTGTGCTCACCCAGAACCTCAAAAAATAAACTTACTTGAAAATCAGGCTTTTGAGGAGGGAATTAAGGATTCACATGAGATCACAGTGGATTGTGTCTGACATCCAAGGACAGTGTTTTTTTTAATAAGAAGACCAAAAGGATGCATAGAGACAAAGTACTGTGACAGTGACGAAACAAAGAGTGGGGTGACACATCCCCAATCCAAAGAGCATCCCGGGTCACTGCCTACCGCCCAAACCACAGAGGAAGCGCACACCCATCCTCGCTCAGAGTTTCTTGAGGAACCAACCTTACTGACATCTTGATTTTTGGACTTTGAGACTCCTTAACTATGACTAAATCAACTTCCATTGGTTCAAACCACCTGATCCATGGTAATGTGTTACGGCAAAACAAATACAACATTTAAGAAACTTTGAAGGAGGCAGTATCAGTGGAAATCTCTTGGTTCATAGTTCAGCAAACTGAACAAATGGTGGTTTTATTGAGATGAGGAATGTTACAGGAAAGAAAGAATCCAAAGAGGCAAAAAGAGATTAAGCTGTAGACAAGTTGCTCTGAAAGTACAGAAAAGATATGTGGAGGACAAGTGTGGGATGAGGATCAAATTAAGAAGCACTTGAAACCATTAGAGTGTATTTTACCCTCAAAATTGCTTCTTACTTTTCCAAGGCAATGATAGTTTCAGGTAGGAGAAAGTTCAGGAATAATAGAAGAGTTTATGCTAAATTGCCACAATGTGGAACATAACTATTTCAGGAAGCTTGAATTAAAGGAAATTAATGTAAGATGACAAAATGACCCACATCTCTATCCTAATGAGCAAGGCTACTCCATTTTTATTATTAATTGGCAAAAACCTGCATTAGCCTCTGACTAAGGAGGCAGTACCAAGAGACTTTTACTGTGTGTGTAGATGCTTGCAGAATGTTAAAAGCTGAAAGGACATATCCTGTCCAACCTCTTCCATTACTGGTGGAAAGAGACCATCAAGGATGCCTCGTCTGAAGTCTGTAAAAGGACCAAGCGGGATCCCAATACAGGCTCGGCCTCCACCCTGGAAGTCACATCACAAAGTGTATCATGAAAAGCTTCATCTGAAAGCAAATGAGGTGCAGTTCGATTATAAAAATAGAATGATGAGGAAAATTTGAGCAGTTGAAAATGTCAGTCTCCAAAGCCAGAACGACTCAGTTCCAAATCCAAATGCCATCCAGGCATATCAGAAAAGATGCTTTTTGGTTAAAGAAAAAAATCTCAACAAATAAGAAAAATCATTGGTTGGCATTACTGAAAAAGTCAAGTGGGCAAAAAGGCTGATCACACATTGAGCAGGACTGCATTTGTTTTCACTGGTTTCTAGGCTCCGCTCTGCCTCTTGTAGTTTCACCCTCACACCGGTTTCCCACAGTAGCTACACGTAGGTTTGTCCTATTGTTTACAACATACACATTAGCTAAACAAAACAATTCAAAACATGAATGATTACTGTAGCATAGAATTAGAGTCTACGGAAATATATCAAACAGGAATCCAGAATATTAAAAATTCTACTGGAAGTCTGGGCAGTAGAAGTAACCAATACAAGACCAGATTGTCAGAATTAGAAGACAGGGCTAATGTCAGGGACCTATTAGAAAAACCTTAAAAACAATAAGAGAACATGAAAAATGGATCAAACATCTGCTAGATGATGCAAAGGACACAAAAATCAGTTGAAATTAATTAAAAATCAGAAGACAGAACAAATGACCAAAAAAAATCTATTCAAAGAAATATTAGAATACTTTGCAAATGTGAGAAAAAACTGTAACATGCAGGTAATTGTGTACAACCACACTCTGAAAAGAATCTCTTCACAACACAGCACAGTCAGAATTCCAGAAGACCAACACAGAGACAGAACCTTGAAAGCTATGAAAGAAAATAAAGGTAAACCTGTGAGAAACACAGCAGTCTTCTCAACGCAAACCTTGACACATGCCCACCAACTTGAACCACCAGGAGTACATGTATGACTGTTCGACAGAGGAGCTACTGCACTGGTGGTACAAATCACTTGTCTGGTCTTTTGCTAATAAAAGCAATAGAAAGTCTATAAACGGACCTAATTTAGGTAGTGTCTTGAATTTGAATAATTACTGCCCAAATATAAATATTTATAAATACTACCCATACCAAGTAAAAATTATTACAATACACAAGCTTATTTCATTTAAATTAAAAGAAGTTTATATTTATGAATTTCTTTAGAACATGTTATATACAAAGACAACTGATTTCTGCACAACATACGAGACATCATAACACACTTGACTTTTTTGTGGCCACAACAACATCCACTTTCTTTAATAATTATACATGTACCACCAATGGGTCAAGTCAGAAGGATAATCAAATTCAAATCAGAGCCATCTGGCAGTAAGACATACTAATTCTGGCCCCAGTGTAAATGTGTCAAAGGTCAGGAGAATTTGGAGTGAAGTGTTTCAAGTCCTGAAAGTAAACAACTTACAATGATATATCTGAAAAAATACTTTTAAAATTGATAGAAAATAAGGTCTTTCCATCACAAAGAGAGAGACAGACAGACAGACAGAGACAGAGAGAAAAGGGAAGGGAGGGAGGAAAGAAGGAAGGAAGGTAAGAAAGGAAGGAGGGAAGGAAGGAAGGAGGGAAGGAAGGAAGGAGGGAAGGAAGGAATTCATACCACCAAACCAGCACTTCTCTTATATGAGAAACCCACAATGTAAAGATAGAAACAAAAAACAGGTACTAGGAAAAAGGGAGAAAATCTTTTACAAAGGGGAAAAGGACCAAAAGATGAAAGGAGTGTTACAAGGTAGGGAAAAATTTGAAGAAAGAATTAAGATTTGTCTTGTACCATCTCTTCATGCGAAATATAGCCATTAATGTATAGCAAACATATACTAATATAAAAATTAAAACCAAATACAGAGGCCCGTTATCTGCAGAGAATCTTCAGACAACACTAAAAGTGACAGAAGTAGTCGGTGACTATCAATACCATGTAGCAGAAACCTGGAACAAAGTCAAGGGTGAATGTCCCTCCCAGACACGTCAAGGGCAACCACCCTATGTTTGGCATGTCAGTGTGTCTGTGCTCTAGCATCTCCAGCCAAAGTGCCTAAAGCCACACTGACTGGACTAGATTAAGTCATCTGTGTACTCCTAAGGGTTAATGGGCAAGAGCATGGAATGTGCCCACGGGCTTACTTTAAGTCATGGGATGATACCAGCGATAGAACGAGCTGTTTCAAGCTCTTACAGTTTTCCAACCTGGGGTGGATGGGATGAGTAAAATCAATAGATGCCAGACAACAAACCACCAGATGTTCACTAGACAGTGTATCCTTGTGCAAGTTATTTGACCCTCATCTCAGTTACATGTCCAACACCCTAAGATTTCCACACATATGGAAGCTCAGAGACTCTCCACATCAACCATGGGCTGGAGCTGCTCCAATTACCTCCATTATCTCACAATATGCTCAGAGAAAATAAATAGCTTTCTCAAGTTAGAGCATCTTTTTCCTGAAATGTCACTAGTTATAAACATGACGGTTGGATATACAGAACCATAGAAAAGACTGAAAGAACCTAAGCCTAGGAGCAACAAAGCCGTCACCATCTGAGACCCGGGAGAGTGAGTTGTGTAAAGATGGTCTCTGTAACCCAACAGGAGCTGGTTTTGCCAAGTGCACAGTCAACCCAAGGCAATTCCTCAGCAAGGAAACTCAGGAAACAGATCCCTAACTTGCCTTTCCCTCTCTCTCTCACAGTTGTGGCAGAAGCTCCCTACTGACAAACAGAGCTATAAGCATACAGTACAGAAGCAGTTGCTAACCTCAACAAAGAAGTCAGGGTCTGCAGGGCTAGAGATTTAGCTCAGTGGTTCCAGCAGCAAACAGGAGGACTGCTGAGCTCAGGACCAGCCTGAGCTTTAAAGCAAGACTCTGTCTCAAAAACTAAAAAAAAAAAAAAAAAAAAGTCAAGGTTTTCAGAGGTTGTAGAATAGATATGCAGGGCTGCAAGAAGGTGATATCCAGCACATTCCATCTCACAGATGAGAACACTGAGATTTGGATAGCTTAAGTCACATATATGGTCCAGAACAAATGCTCTTAATCACTGTACTACCCACCTTTTCAGAGCAAGTGAAACACCTAGCAGAGTTCCTTATATATAATAGTCTTCATGGATATGCTTTTTCTACTTCATTTTAGTTTCCACAGACAAAGAGAAACTACTGATAAAATCAGTGTCCAGGCCTTTACTAGAAGGATGATCCCTCCAGCAAAGGTACTAAGGTCGCCCAGCCCCAGAGAACCAACCTACATCTCAAGCCCACGTGGTTACACAGCACCAAGAGAACAAACCATAAATGTAAATGGCATGCTGCTCTTCCTGTCTGCCTTTTTAAGCTAACTTGACTTGCTGGCTGTACCATGAAAATAAATCAAAATGTGAGAGTCTGTGAACGGTTTCCATTCAAGGTGCAATTGATTTGTTACACAATGCACACAGTAACCAGAGCCACACGGGCTAAGTAAACAGGATGACTGACAATATGCATGTATTCCAGCAAGCAATGCCTGCATATCCCCTCTCTCCAAGAAAACCAAAGTGTTTGCTTGGTTTCTTCTTAATCCAATTCATGCTTGCCACGCTCCTGTCAGAAAGGTGGGTGGCAGATATTATTTATCATTCGAATGTCACTAGTGGGCTCAGAAGGGTGACATAATTTACCCATTGTCAAACGAATTTTCGTAACAGCTAACTCCATTTGACACATTCCTTTCAGCAAGCCAAATACGCTGCCGGTCCATACCTTGAATGTGTCAAAATAATTTGCAAGCGACACTCACATCCCTGTCCCATTTGATAGAGCTGGGTGAGTCACGCAGGAGAGTTACTATGGCGGTTTCTCAGACAGAGAGAATGCTAGAAAACTGGTGTGACAGAGGCTTCCCCTTACATGAGAGAAGCTGATAATTCCCCACAATACGGCCATGTGCACAGCCCAGGCTGCGGGCCGGACGCCGCCACAAAATCCCAGATTCACATGACACCCTTTACACTTCCTGAACACCTCCAGGGGGCCCTACCACCTGACCATCTTACAGTGGAGGGGTTGAGTCCAGAATCGGTGTGTCTAGAAGCGGGGCTAGGTGGTCCAGCACTTCATTCCATGTTCTGCTCCAGACATGATGAAATAGCAGCATGCACAAGAGGACCTGCATCTGTACTTCACACCGGACCCTGCAGATAACACAGTCCTACCTGGAGGCATCTCTACTACAAATCCTACCACCGTATGGACTGGGTGGTAAAGTGGGAGGTGCATCTCAACAGCAGCACGATGCTCAATTTCCCACTCAAGGAACTTCCATTTCACCAGGGGAAAAGGATAAAACTCCAAGGGACAGTAAGGAAATTACATATTAGGATAAATGTTACAAGGTTGATGGAAGAAATTTTAAAAAAGAAAATGGGGTAGGGTGCCACTTTACAAAGGGTGGTCTTGTCAGACGAAATGATCCCTGTGGCCTGACGCTGGGAAGGAGTCAGCACGGCAGCACCCTGAGAGAGGTGGCCATCAAGGGTGCGTGAGCGAGACAAAAGAACCCAAGGAAGGCCGGCACTGGAAAGGGGAAAAGGCCAGAAAGGAACCTCAGTCTCTTTTGCCTGGTGGGAGCCGAGGAGCCGACACCAGGAAGAAAGAAGCAAGTGGGAGTCAAGAATTACCAGAAATCAATCTGCACCATCAAGAGCTCGAACTGGATGTTCCTGCCACGGGAAGCAAGGGACTGACAAGAGCTCGTGCACATTTCAAGGAAAGCACTCAGGCTACACGTGGAGATCAACGAGAGGCACAGGCGCAAACTGCAACTCGGCCCTGCGGCACACATGACAGCCTTGCAGGACAGGCCAGATCCAGGGCAAGGACTTCACATCATCGACAGGGTCTGCACAACAATGACCCACACTGTGTACATATCTACATGCCCATACATGTGCACATGTACATATGTATGTAGGGCATCCAGGAATCCATACATAACCGCTCTTCATTTCAGAGGTGTGTACATGTACTTTAAATTTTAAAGTAAATGTTCCAAGTTCATACTCTACATATCCCTCCTAATAATGTGTACCCAGAACAAAATAAAAAGGATGCTGACATCAACTGAGAATTGCAGCTCTCATTCCAAAGACCACTGTCTCACATTTGGTGTCCCTAGCTTGTTTCAAACTGCCTTTAAAAAAAAACTGATTCTCAGTTTTTCAAGTCATATCATATTCTGGTACAAACTTTCTGTTGAATGCGATGATGAAGTGTATGAAGTGTATTCATAATGTACCAACGAAGATTTGAATTTTTTAAAAAATTTGAAATGTTATGCATTTTTGTTGTTGTTGTTGTTGTTTTGGGTTTTTTTTTGAGACAGAGTCTCCCTTTGTGGTTCAGGCTGGCCCTGAGCTCAGCCTCAAACTCACATCACAGCAACCCTCCTGCCTCTGCCTCCCGAGTGCTGGGATTACAGGCGTGAGCCACCACGCCCAGCACTGTGGTATGTGGTACTGGTTGCTGCTGGGCGTGAGTCTCCACACCCAGTATTATATATGGTTAACCGGGGAATTGAACCTGGGTCCTTGCGCTTGTAAGACAGGCGCCGGAACCAATGAGCTAAATCCCCAGCCCTGAAATATTATGCATTTAAAGAAATATTTGTGCTGGGAAAAGTGACAAATGCCTATAATCCCAGCTATCCTCGAAGGCTAAGGCCAAGGCAAACTTCATCACAAGTTTGAGTCCACCATGGGAAGCTTAAAGACCATCTCTCAAAATAAAATGCGTTAAAAGGTCTCCGGGTATAACAATACAATCCTCAGTGCCTGAATGAATGAATGAATCAATGAATGAATAAAAATTTAAAAGAGCTAGGGACATTTCTCAGGGATAAAGCAGCATTGGTTTGATCTCCAGTAACATCCCTCCCCTAAAAAATAAAGAGAAAAAAAAAACCCTGTATTTTCTAGACTTAGCAAATGACGTACTAACAGCAAGCCTTTGCAATTAAAACACTCAACTCCTAAAGCTGGTTCTTAACACAGAATCATTCATGAAATCCTGGCAATACTCTGTCAAGAAGACTTGATTGTTGGCTTCCAAGTCACACATGAAGAAACTGAGCCACACACAACAGTTACCAATATTAATAACTTAATCGTAAGTGCACATAGTTATTGAGTGCTAGTGTCAGAATTAAGATGAACATCTTGGCAGCGCCGCGGTGGAGACCATGTTTTGAATGAAAGACTTGCAGAATGGACTACTAAACTGTGGCCCACAGGCCAGCTCCAGTCCTTCACTTGTCTCTATAAATAAAAGTTTTACTGGAACACAGCCACTTTCATCTGCATGGCCTTTGCTACAACAGCACAGCTGAGTAGTTGTGACATGGATCACATCACTTGAGAAATTTAAAATATTTACTGCATGGTCCTTTTTAGAAAAAGTTCGCTGACTTCTGCTCTAGGTCACCATCCTCTACTCCACATACAACAAACATGCCAGTCACCGCTCCCGGCATGAAGGAGATGGCAGAGAGCAGGACTAATGAGGCTCCGCATCCCTTGGTGCTCATGATTACATGTTCATCACAGGTTCCACCACATTTCCTGTGTATGAGTGTGAAGGAGGTAACGTTCTGCTGCTAAAAATTTTAGCATTTAAATGGCAATGATTCTTTTCACTTTATTCCTTTGTTTAAAAACAATCTAGTGGGAGCACACGCTTGGTTGTCTTAAAATTTCTTTGGGAGAGAAATTGATGATTCTAGAAGCTTCTGTCACAGGCAAGAAACAAAGCGCATAGATGGCTCTGATCCAGCAGAGTAATTCTTATGTGTCAAATACACCTGACGATTACAATTGTACAGCTGGCTTGCTCTTGACAAGTATGCCAATAAAAGGATGATGGGTAGAAACAAAGATTGCTAAAATTGATAAACGTCTGTAATAATCAAATTCGAGCTTGCAACTAAAAAGGAAACTAATGCCATAGGAATTTATTCCTGAATCATATCTCTACCTGCAATATTTATATTTCTCCCACACCTTCACTCATCTCTATTAAGTAGAGTTTGTGATTGTCAACATTGCCATGGCAACTTGTTTTTGAGGGGCTGCAAAATGATGTACTTCAGTGTGCCTTCTAGCTGATATTCACAAATAATGCTCATTTTGACTAAATCTATAAAGTACAAACTCTTGATGTAAACACGAACCTATACCAAAAGACTTGCCTTTTTTCCTTTTTCTAAAAAAACAAGTTATCAGATAATTAAGAAATTCACTGCATTCTTAATATGAGCTGAATCCTAGTAAGATTTCACATTCATAATCAAAACACGGTGAAAGTATATCAATAGAGAACAGTTTGCTGATCATATTATCATAATTGTTGATTGAGTGATAGATGACATTAACAGTCTAAACACAGATTTTCTTCTCTTTTTAAAAATTCACATTTAATTCTAACTTGTGGCCTTGTCTCATGAATTTTGAAACCACTAATTTAGAATTTGTGATTCAAATCCAATCACAACATATTGAATGCAGGTGCCTATGCATGCATCTTTCATTTAATTCTCTTAGCTACACAACCATTCC
>PVIR01018036.1:0-11093 GCA_004026965.1 Petromus typicus
TTTTTTTTTTTTTTTTGAGACAGGGTCTCGCTTTGTAGTTCAGGCTGGCCCTGAGCTCAGCCTTAAACACATCACAGCAATCCTCCTGCCTCTGCCTCCCGAGTGCTGGGATTACAGACGTGAGCCACCACTCCTGGCACTGTGGTATGTGGTGCTGATTGCTGCTGGGTGTGAGTCTCCACGTCCAGTATTGTATGTGGTTACTGGGGGATCGGGGGATCGAACCTGGGCCCTTGTGCTTGGTGAGACAGGCACCGGAACCACTGAGCCAAATCCCCAGCCCCAAAAATACAATTATTGATAGTACTGCTGTGTCTGTGTATGGGAGGTGAGTTGGAGCATCAGCTTTGGATCTGACTTGTCAAGCACAGTGACAGACTAGGGTGTATCTAAGCTAGGTGACTCAGGACAAGGTGACTGCTCATCTTTAGGCAGGAGGCAGACTGCTTACCTCACCAAAACATCAGTATTTTCAATTTGTTGTTTGCAATTGAACATAAGAGATATCACCAGATAACATGGTACATACCTCTAATCTCAGTCCCCAGTACTCTGGGAGGCTGAGGCAGGAAGGTTGCAAGTTTGAGCGCAGGGAGGGCAAGTAAGCAAGTTCCTGCCTTGAAAAAAAAAGTTTTCCAAGAAAGTTTTTTAAAAACACAAATTGCCTTATGATGGTACCTTCCTTGACACTTGACATACACAAGAAGAATGAGGATTTGCCAATGTTTTTGTGATAATTCTTTTTTTTTTTTGAGACAGGTCTCGCTTTGTAGTTCAGGCTGGCCCTGAGCTCAGTATGTAGCCCAGGCAAGTCTTGAACTCACAGCAATCCTCCTGCCCCTGCCTCCCCAATGCTGGGATTACAGGCCTGAGCCGCCACACCTGGCATGGTAATATGTGGTACTGATTGCTGGTGGATGTGAGTCATCACACAAGGCAGGCACCAGAACCACTGAGCTAAATCCTCGGCCCGTGATAAGATTCTTTAATGCTGTTTTGTCCATTCATTGGATAATTTATATATTTTACTATGTGTGCTGCCAAAGCAGCACGTGGATACTTTATATATGCCAGATACTAGGACTGTTATAGTGAACAATCAAAGAATCTGCCATCATAGGTTTATGTTAACAGATTCAGTGAAATCCCAGACTCCAGTCAGTAGGAAGAGAGAGGTATGTGAAGAATGGCTCAAAAAGAGTTATGGGCAGGGCCGGGGAGTTAGCTCAGTGGTTCTGGCATCTGTCTTTCAAGCGCAAGGACCTGGGTTCGATCCCCGGTAACCACATAACAATACTGGGCATGGAGACTCACCCCAGCAACAATCAGTACCACATACCACAGTGCCAGGTGTGGTGGCTCACGCCTGTAATCCCAGCACTCGGGCGGCAGAGGCAGGAGGACTGCTGTGATGTGAGTTTGAGGCTAACTAAGCTCAGGGCCAGCCTGAACTACAAAGTGAGACCCTGTCTCAAAAAACCTAAAAAAAAAAAAAAAAAAAAAGAGTTATGGGCAGGGATTCCATTTTAGGTGAGGCAGGAGTCCTCCTCTCTCCTCTCTCTAGATTACACAGATAACTGCCTCCTTGCTGATTCAGAGACTCTGTTACTTTTAAATTGAATTCATCCCTTATCAAAAATCTGCTTCTCAAACTCTACTCTCCCAGTAAACAGCTTAACTCTTCTGTTGTTAAACCATACATTTGTGTATCTTCACCAATACTTCCCACTTTCTCCCTCACTATCCATTAGTAAATCTCCTCAGTGTTAAATTCCTCCTTGTGTCAGCCCGGTGGCACAGGCCTATAATCCCACCACTCAGCAGGCTGAGACAGGAGAATCTCTGGGAGATGATTACTGGGCCAGCCTGGGCTACACAGAGAGTTCAAGGCCAACCTGGAATACATAGTAAGACTGTCTCAAAAGAACAAAATATATAATCCTTTCATGTGTCTTTATTGCTTTTTAGTTATTTAGCATGAGGCCCAATTCCCTCATGGAATCCTGGAGGCTCTTTATAATCTGACTCCTGCCTTCACCTCCTCAGTTTATTTCATGCTGGTGTCTGTTAACCAAGTCCTAGTATCCTTAGCTGCCCAGAGAAGGTAATATTAGTAATTGCATCTACGGACATTGGAACAATGAATGGACAAAACATTGGGCTCATGCATGTAAAATGCATCATTTTTATTGAGTAAATGCTCAGAAAAGTATTACTTGTAAAATAATCATTACTATTTTCATCTTACTCTTTATGTATTAGTCATATGAGAGTTGGTTTTTTTGTTGTTTGTTTGTTTGTTTTTTTGAGACAGGGTCTCGCTTTGTAGTTCAGGCTGGCCCTGAGCTCAGCCTCAAACTCACATCACAGCAATCCTCCTGCCTCTGCCTCCTGAGTGCTGGGATGACAGGTGTGAGCCACCACCTCCGGCACTGTGGTTTGTGGTACTGGTTGCTGCTGGGTATGAGTCTCCATGCCCAGTATTGTATGTGGTTAACCAGGGATCGAACCCCGGCCCTTGCGCTTGCAAGACAGGCACCAGCACCACTGAGCTAAATCCCCGGCCCTCATATGAGCGTTTTAAACTTATATATACCGTCTATTTTTTTCCCCTGAAGTATCTGAACCTTGCCTTAGGTGAGCTGGTTCAAGCCATTTCTAGTCTCCTCTTTTAGTTAATTTTTGTTCATTTTTATTTTATTTATTTATTTTTCAGACAGAATCTCGCTTTGTAGTTCAGGCTTGTCCTGAATTTAGCCTTGTACTCAGCAATCCTCTTGCCTCTGCCTCGTGTGTGCTGGGATTACAAGCATGAGCCACCACGCCCGGCACTGTGGTATGTGGTTACTGGGATCGAACTCATGACCTTGCGCCAGAACTACTGAGCTAAATCCCCAGCCCAATTTTGGTTCATGTTTTAATCTAGTTACATTCTTATAAAAACACCCTAGCATTAATCTGGCTATTCATATACTAAGAACCATATTATTTACATTGTCTTTGACTCCTACAGTTAATTTGCATTTCTTCCTTAAGTTTTTTTTTTTTTAGGTTTTTTTGAGACAGGATCTCGCTTTTTGTGGTTCAGGCTGGCCCTGAGCTCAGCCTCAAACTCACATCACAATCCTCCTGCCTCTGCCTCCTGAGTGCTGGGATTACAGGTGTGAGCCACCACGCCCGGCACTGTGGTATGTGGTACTGGTTGCTGCTGGGTGTGGGTCTCCACACCCAGTATTGTTATGTGGTTACCGGGGAATCGAACCCAGGCCCTTGCGCTTGCAAGACAGGCGCCGGAACCACTGAGCCAACTCCCCGGCCCTTCCTTAAGTTTTTTATTTTTCCTCAGTGCCGTGGATTGAACCCAGGACCTTGCGCTTGCCAAGCAGACACAGTGCTTCTGAACCACATCCTCAACCCCTTACATTTTAATATAATCAGTTCTTGTTACTATAAGTTCTTGTGGAAGTGTCTGTGAGCTGGTTCAAGCCATTTCTAGTCTCCTACTTTTGTTATCCCAAGTCCTGCCTCTAAGGGGAAATCTGGGAAAGGAGATAACAGACAATGGTAGAATTTTCCATTACACAGAACAACTTTGAGTACTATATTTAATACACATTAAACAATAGCATAGCATACTGAGAGCCTGCAGAGTAGAGGGGAAAAGATAGGATACGTGAAGAACAGGTTAAAACCTGTAAGAAAAACATAGGTGTTCAAAAATTTAAGCAAAAATGTGTTGGACCCTCAGCTTTAGTTGTGGGGAGTTGGTACATCCCCATAATACATCTTATAAAATCAACTTCCTCTTTACCACCTCTCCAGATAACCACTCAACATTTTGATATATTGATGTTCTCGTGGCTTGTATCATCAGTACTATTTTGGGAATAGAATCCTTAAAAGGTAAAAAAGTATTCTGGGTAATAAAGTGGAACTCTGAATTAACAGTGCTTTTGTATAACAGTCCAGATATACATTTAATCGTTACATAATCTGTAACTGGCAAAGGAATTGTATTCTATTAGGGAAAAAATAACTATTAACATTCAAACTAGTCACATTACTTAAACCCTTCAGATGAAAAAAATATGCAATAAGGTGCAGTGACACATGCCTGTAATCCCATTGTTTTGGAAGGCTGAGGCAGGAGGAGCAAAACTTAAGCGATTTGGGCAATTCCCCATCTCAAAACACAACAAATTAAGGGTCTTGGAGCATGTAGCCCCTGGGATCCATCCCACCAACCCTGCTCCCCCCACAAAAGACAGTGTTGCCTTGTTCTCTCCTTGGTCTCTGGTAGAGCTGATAAATGAAGCTGTTAATGAAAAAGATCGCTGAAAGAAAAGAAAAGAAAAAGAGGAAGAGAGAAAGATAAAGAAAAAGAAAAAAAAAAAAAAAAAGAAAGGCCGAGATGTAGCTTCGCGGTACCTAGCCTGCCTTGAAAGCACAATGTCCTGAGTTCCATCCCGGTACCAAAAAAAGAAAAAGGCCCCTGAACCTGCAGCCAGGAAATCTGAGTATCACTCAGAGCCTCCTTGTGGCCAAGCCTCAGTTCCTCTGGACTTCAGTATCTTGAGCTGGAAATGAGAGGACTGGTCTGTATCTTAGAGCCCAAAAAGTTGGTCAGTCATAGACCAAGTTTTTATGATAAAGAATGAAGTCACAAAGCAGGAACTGAATAAAGTAGAGAGCTTGCCATCCTTATTTGTAACCAGAGTAGATACAATGCGTTTCCTGTTCTTTCCACAAGTAGCATGAGAAGGGGGAGGGCGGAGGGCAGGGACAGGATGTCCTTCCCTCACTACCCTCCCTATATCTTTCCTTTCTTTTTTTTTTTAAACCGTCATATCTGATGTCCCAGAAGTTTATCTCACAAAAAGATTACACATACTTTAAGATGACAAAAAGATTACACATACTTTAAGATGACAAAAAGGTCATTTGCAAAGACCTTGAGTCTAGGACTACTTTAAGAGGGAGAGCACTTGCCTAAGCAAGTCTGAGGCCCCTGCCAACCCCTAGCATTCGTGTGTGTGTGTGTGTGTGTGTGTGTGTGTGTGTGTGTGTGTGTGTCTGCGCGCGCGCGCGCCTTTGCAGTACTCCAGTGGCACAAACTGGGAACAGGACAAGTTTTTTAAAAAGGACAGGTGTCTGGAAACCCATGACAGCCTGCAGCACAAAGAGACTTGGTTTTTTCATTCCTGTCTCACTGAAGCCGGGAACTGTCATTTACCTGTCGATACGCAGCGCGGGATGCAATCGACAATGAATGTACTGAGTGCAGTGAGACCTCTCCTCCAAAAATAAAGACAAAAAAAGAACACCTACGGAGCAACTGTTACTGGACATGTGAAACTTTTACAGAATTGGGTGTGAGATCACTACAAAAGAGAAAGTGACTTTCGACGAGTATTTCCAGCTTGTAGTTGTCCACAAACCAGGATCTGGAAGAAGCCCCAGAAAAGTTGCTGTGCTGAGTCTCAGGAGAGATGGTCAGTGTTCCCAGAAAATAAAAGCTCATCAGCCAACAGGTTTGATCTCCTTGGGTAAAAAATAAAGGCAGGCGCGATTGCGATACACAATCTACAAGGCAGAATAACTCCGCAGTGAGCGCTGCTAACTGGAGAACCCCTGCCCTGCGGCCGGACCGGACAGTGTAGTTTGTTTTCCGAACAAAATGATAGAAAAGCTCTAGAAAATGCTGCTCGGGTTGACGGTTCGGCGTGCTGACTTCCGTCTGTAGGTGTGTACTACCCGGCGCGCGGCCCGGGAACTTCCGCGAGCGGCCCGCCCTGCCCCGTACGGCCCCGCCCCGCCGGCCGGTGGGAGGACCCGGGCTCCCCGCCCCGCCGCCCGGCGCGGCGGACGGGCGGGGCCGAGGCCGCGGCTCCCGGGCGCAGCCCCACAGGCCGCGCGCGCCGCGCCCCGCGACTACATTTCCCAGCAAGCCCCGGGCGGCGCGCGCCGCACTTGACCCACTTCCCGGCCCGTCACGGGCTCGGCCGGCCCCCGCGCCAGGCTGCTGCTCTCTGCTGACTGGGGTGTGGGCGGGGAGCGGCGGAGGGAGGAGGAGGCGCTGCTGGCCGCTGCCGTTGCCTCCTCTGCTGGGCGCCCGGGCAGCTCCCTGGGTTTCTGAGGCCGACATGGACGAGCAGGCGGGTCCCGGCGTTTTCTTCAGCAACAACCACCCGGGCGCCGGAGGTACTAAGGGGCTCGGGCCTCTCGCGGAGGCTGCCGCGGCCGGCGACGGGGCGGCTACGGCGGGGGCGGCCCGAGCCCAGTACAGCCTCCCGGGGATCCTGCACTTCCTGCAGCACGAGTGGGCCCGCTTCGAGGTGGAGAGAGCCCAGTGGGAGGTGGAGCGGGCGGAGCTGCAGGTAAAGACCCTCCCGGCCTGGCCCTCTTCATCCCGCCTCTTCGCTCCCTTCCGCCCCGCCCCGGACCCTTCCCCCTCCCCCAGCCCGCGCGCGTCCTCCCTTGGGCTCGCGTCCATCCCACCCCGCTCCTCATCGCTTCCTTCACCTTTGGCTTTGGCTGACCCCACTTCTTTCACCTGGGTCCTCACTACCGCCCCTAACCGGTTGTTTATCCTCCCCGCGCCTTTTCGTCGGCGCCTTCCTACTCTACTCCGTCTCAGTGCAACTCTTTTGCCGTGCAACATCTTAGGGCGCCCCTTTAAGTTAACTAATTGCGATGACAGTAGTTTTGAGAGACGCTGAGCAAATCATCCTGTCCTAGCGTGTCCCATTCTGTGCTAGGGACGTTGCCCGCAAGAGGTGCTGGCAGTTGGCCCCTTTCTCTCTGCAAGGAAGATGACCCAAGAAGACAACACAAGTTGTGTCAGCCAGGCCCAGGCTTTCGGCTGAGAACCGCCCCTGGGCAGAGTGTTATTAGAACTACCAGCTCTCCTTTTTATCTATGTAAATATTTGAGCTCCACCCTTTCCCACCCTTTCCCCTTCCCTTCCTTCAAGGTTCTTTTAGATTCGTAGATTTTGAATGTAGGACCTCGGAGATCACTGACAGATAATGGTTCTGACATAGTTATTGTTCTTGCATCTAAAACTTCTCAAGAGTTAATTTTGATGTTCACTGTTTTGTAAGATTTGATAAGTACTTGTAAAGGAACTAAAGGGGCTTGATGTTAGTTAAAGTCACTTGCGTAAACTGGCCGGATAAGGTAGGTCGGGAGAGGAGCTATTGCGAGCCTTCGAAAGAGTGAAAGCGAGGTTATCAGGCCATTGTAGGTTGGTTAAGTGGGTTTGCAGTTGCTAAGTGGGTTGTTCTTCAAACTAATCCCTTGAGGAATTTAAAGGAACTATGGGTGTTGTACCTTTCTGTTTTAGGGGCTAATCCTTTATCCTTAAGAAATTTGAGTTCCGGTTTGGTTTATGAAACATGTAAGGTTAAAATGCTACCCATTGTACCACTTTTTTTGGTAACATGTATTTTCTTTGGCACACACACACACAAAAAGAAATATGTTAAATAGACTCATGTGCTGAAACAAACTACTTTGGTGGAGTAAAAGTGGCTGTGGACAGAGAAAGCAGCAAGATTATAGCACATAAGGTTATACTTCTGTGATCTCCAGGAAATCCTTTAGCCTCTGTGTTTCATGACTTATTTGACACATTTGTTGAGTACCAGACACGTGCATCTAGGCGGAGAAATTAACTGAGTAAGTTCTGCCTTCACCAGGTTTTATGTTTTAGTTGGAAGGCAAATAGTCGACAAATGCACCATATAGTGGCCTCTGGTAGCAACTGCTGTGAGGGAAAATGTCAGGTTACAGAAATAGAGTATGAAAAGGACTAATCTGTTTGTTGTGTTTGAGTCAGGGTCTCAATATATATAGTCCAGGGTGGTCTAGAACTCAGAATGGCCCTCCTGCCTCAGCCTCCAGAGCTCGAGATTGCAGGCTTGCACCACCACACCCAGCAAGGGGAACTGTTCTGGATGGAGAGGTCAGAGGCCAATGACGGGTGAGCAGTTGGAGGAAGTCAGACAAGTGACCCATAGTTTCTGTGATTTCTTCTGAGTGTGTATTTCTAATTATGTTTACGTTCTTTGGCAACTTTTTCATTACTGTTATATTGTTTTAATAGTTTACTTGACATTTCTGAGTTTTCTTAGAAGGAATTGCTCGTATCTATGTAGTACGTAACAAATTTGAAGGCTTAAATCCTTCATTTTTGCCAGGAGTGGTGGCACGTGAACTTGGGAGGCTAAACCAGGAGGATCACTGAGAGTTCAAGGCCAGCCTGGGCCACACGGGGAGACCGTCTCAAAAAACAGAACAAATAAATCCTTTCGTTTTTATTAGTGGTGTATTCTGTAAATGAGCATAGGGTTTTAGGCTTCAAGGAAATGTTAATGGAAGGTTTGTATTTTAAACTTTAATGTTGTATAGTTGTGGAAACAGTTTTGTATGTAGGTACTTAAATTTTAATTTTGTTTCCAGTTTAGGGAAGGTAAAAATTTGACCTCACTAATTTGGTCAAAAAGAAGAAAACAATACCTACCTTACTATCTGAAAGAATTTGAGAATTTCTGACCTTTCGTGTCCCCTATTCACCCAATTCCTTATACTTAAACTTTTCCATTTACCAGTAATTGTTGTCAGTCTTCAGTTTTTAATATTCACTTTAAGCTTCAGGTTTCCCATCGGTGCTCATATTAGACATTACTGTGTCTTTTGGTTTGTGCTAAAATTAAATTAAGCTTCCATGGAGAAACTTGAAAGCTTTTTTTTTTTTTTTACTTTTTCTGCTGTATGAAGGATCAAACCCATCCAATGGTGTTCTGCCACTGAGCTGCATAGTGACTCTGTTCCTTTTAAGACAGGGCCTTAGCAAGCTGTTTCAGTTGGCATTGGACTTGAAATCCTCCTGTTTCAGTCTCCTGAATAACTAGGGCTATAAGCTTTTAGCACCACACCTGGCTGTGCTATATTTTCTGAACCAGAAGTATTGTGTATTTTTGAAGGGATGCAGTGGGAAAGATTTGCAGTAGTCTGTGGTCTTTGTTCTCGTATATTAGCACAATTAGAAAATTTTAAAAATAATTTCTTGGGCCAGGGATTTGGCTCAGTGCTTCTGGCACCTGTCTTGCACAAGCGCAAGGACCCAGGTTTGATCCCCGGTTAACCACATACAATACTGGGCGTGGAGACTCACGCCCAGCAACAATCAGTACCACATACCACAGTACCGGGTGTGGTGGCTCACGCCTGTAATCCCAGCACTCGGGAGGCAGAGGCAGGAGGATTCTGTGATGTGAGCTGGAGGCTGAGCTCAGGGCCAGCCGGAACTACGAAGCGAGACCCTGTCTCAAACAAACAAACAAACAAAAATAATTTCTTTACATGAGAACATAATTAAATTGTTTTCTTTCCCTTTTTTCTCTCTCTATTGGGATTTTTCTAGAAAAACAGTGAGAAGTAAAATAGTCAGATGGATGAAATATGGATCAGTTGGTGCCCTCCTTTTGTAATTTCTAAACACATGAAGTCATTAACACCAGAGTCAACAGAAATACCTGTACTATTCAGTTATCCCTTTGGGAACCTGTCAGTCCTGCTCTTTCAAGTTGCCAGGGAGGTGTTGTGAAAGCCAATTCAAGCTCTTAGGTGTCTGGCATGCTTTTCCACTTCCTTCCTCCTTCAAATTTTGGGAGTAAAGAAACAGCTACATTGCACCAGAAACTTCTTTTTGTTTATGTGCTCTAATAGACCCCCTCCAGGATAGGTAATTTATGGGGAAAAAAATCAATATATTAATGAGCTTTACAGTCATAAAAGGAGTTAAAGAAGAAATGCTAATAATGTTTGAAAACATTTTCTCCATGCAAGACTTTGTACCAGAGAGACAGCCTCACTGGTGTGATAGACCATGAGTAACATACAGAAGAGTCAGAGGTTTTTTCATTTTAAGGGGTGATGGTAGTTGATTTTCTTAGAATACTTTGAGAGCAGAGTTAGAGAATAGGGAGAAGAGCAGGAAGAAAGAACTTTAATGGGAAAATAGCGACTTAACACAGTATTTAAAAATTACTGGCTTATGGAAAAGCAAGCATGTAAATAAAAAATGAAAATTAAGGGCCTTAGATTTGGATGGTGTGTGTGGAGTGAGGACCCTCTTCTTATTTAAAAAAACTAAAATTATATGCAGTTGTGTGGAAAAGGTCACAAGATTAGGTAGTATAGGGTATGAATGGAAAGTATATGGTAAAATATTTATGAATCTGGGTTTTGGCCTTAGTGATTTATATTTTCATGGAGCAAATATTTTTTAAGAACCTACCTCATGCCAGATTATGTTCTAGGATATGCAATGTAGAAGACACAGCAATGATAAAGCAGGTCTTAGTCTGATGAAACAGTGAGAAGTAAATATCGGCAACATTGGAAGGAATTAAAAGTCCTGATAGGGTAAGGGGAGTATGGACTACCTGAAGGAGGAAGAAAGGCTGCAATGATAAGATACCATTGGAACTGAAACCTAAAAAGGCGATGCAATGAAGAATGTTTGGGGCAAAGGAGACAGCCAGTAGGTGGGAGAAATTTGGATTATTTGAGGAGTAACAAGAAGTATGTTGGAATAGAGTATGAATGCAGTAGAGGAAGGGAATGGAAGAAATGATGTTAGGGATACTGAGTCATGCTCTTTGTAATGAGTGGATTTTTTTAGGTCAGCAAGGTGAGCAGCCATTGGAATGCATAGGTGGGGTCCCACTAATAGAAGAAACCCTTGGAAGGATTCAGAATTGACCTGGAGGGAAAAGGAAACAGGAAGAGGAGTTACAGGCTTTTAAAATTAATTTAGGCTGGTAGTGATAAGGTATGTGAATATGTATTTTGATACATCATCAAAATATAATGGATTTTGAACACAGTTTTGAAGATAGAACCAAGAAGATACACTAAAGGATAGAATGGGAAACTTGAGAAAGGGGAAACCAAAAATGACTCAAATGTATTTTGATTGAGTAGTCTCATAAGACTGTTAAGATTTACTGAACATGGGCCGGGGAGTTAGCTCAGTGGTTCCAGCGCCTGTCTTGCAAGCGCAAGGGCCCGGGTTCGATTCCCCG
>PVIR01018036.1:20539-34154 GCA_004026965.1 Petromus typicus
TTTTTGAGACAGGGTCTCGCTTTGTGGTTCAGGCTGGCCCTGAGCTCAGCCTCAAACTCACATCACAGCAATCCTCCTGGCTCTGCCTCCCGAGTGCTGGGATGACAGGCGTGAGCCACCACGCCCGGCACTGGTATGTGGTACTGGTTGCCGCTGGGGTGAGTCTCCACACCCAGTATTGTTATGTGGTTACCGGGGAATCGAACCCGGGTCCTTGCGCTTGCAAGACAGGCGCCGGAACCACTGAGCTATATCCCCGGCCCCTCTGTATTGTTATTCTTGAATTATAGTATATTGTTCATGATTTTTGGTTTTGGTTTTCCTTAAAGCACATGAATGTAGCATCTTAGTTTTTTTCTTTATGACCTTTCCCCTAATCTTAGTTATTTCTCCCATGCTACTTTGACATTATTTTTAGTGATCATCTTTCCAGAGCTTGGTGCTTTCTTCCTCCTCTTCATCCTTTCCTCTTTCTTTCCCCTTCTCCTTCCAGTCCTCTTATCCTCCTTTCATTCCCAGGGTCTCTTGCCAGTCCAGGCTCTACCACTGATCTCTGTAACCCCACCCCCTTTCTTTTCTGGTTTATTAAATATTTAACTAAGCTGGACATGTTGGTGCACACTTGTAATCCCACTTGGGAGGCAGAGGCAGGAGGATCACCATGAGTTCCAGGCCAGTCTCAGTACTACATAGCGAGTCATGGCCAGCCTAAGCTACATAATGAGACCCTGACTCAGAAAACAGTATTTATATGTATATATGTACACACACATATATATATAAATTAAGTCTTATAGTTAAAGGAACAAATGTAACTAGCATAAAGACTTTGAGGAGGAAATCCAATTGACTCTTGTTGAGCCTGTACAACTACTATGGAAATCATAGTTTGTGGATGGACTGTAAAAGTTCACTGGCCTACCACCAGTGAACATTTAATGCACTCTGGGCTTTGGGGCACTGGAGTATTGGTTAATGGGTAGAATTGGGTAGCAGAAAGGATTAGTGGGGAAAACATCTGTGTGTATATCTGTTGCACCACCTACCTCATACTTTTTATGTTTGTCTGCTCACTAGACTCTGAGGCTTTGAAGGGTGCTACTTCTGTAAGGTTAAGCATTTTGACTAGCACATTACAGCTATTTGTAAATGATTTTTTTTTTTTTAATTTTATTTTGAGACAGGGTCTCGCTTTATAGTTCAGGCTGGTCCTGAGCTCACTATGTAGCCCAGGCAAGCATCGAACTTGCAGCAATCCTCCTGCCTTTGCCTCCTGTGTGTCGGAATTACAGGCATGAGCCACCACACCTGACACTGTGGTGTGTGGTACTGATTGCTGATGGGCGTGAGTCTCCGTACTTGGCATTGTGGTGTTTGGTTACCAGGGTTCGAATGGGACCTTATGCTTGCAAGGCAGGCGCCAGAACCACTGAGCTAAATCCCTGGCCCTTATTGTTCAAGTTTTAACAGAAAACAGTATTTATTAGAGGTAGCTAATCTGAGAGTAGTCCGATAGGTTATGAAGGAATCAGTGGGATTTATATTTACATTACAAACAGAATAAACATTGTTTTATGTAATAGATTAACTTTTAAAAGTCCCGTTTTCTAGATCTTATTCTCGTAAACATTAATAAAAGATATATATGCAGTTGTAGCTACTTTGTTTTGTATCTATGCAAATTTAGATTACTAAATTTCCTGGAAACTCTTGGGACTGGAGCCATGTGCTTCCTGCCTAAAAAGGCGTGTCTACTGGATGATCAAATAGACAGCCCATAAACTTACATCTCAATTCTACCTCCTTCCCATAAATCCCCATTCCTTCATATAATATTATAAATGACCAAAAAATATTAATTTTAACTCTAGCCTGTATATTCATCTCTCTATTAGCGTACCTGTTTATGGTTTAAATATGTTTGTATGCGATTATTTTACTATTGTGGTGTCTTTTTATTTGGGTGTAATGAAATTAGTTAATATAACATCTATTCTGAACAACAGTAAGAGCTTGATAAGTTAACTTACTAATTTTGTGTTTTCATATGTGTATAGTTGTAATATCTGTACTTAATTTTAAAATTATGTAATAAAAACTGTTTTTGCTTCTTGTCTCTTCATAAGGGTAGCATTGGCTCCCCTGGGTAGTGGGGATAAGGATGAAGTGGAAGATAATTTATTGCAGAATGGGAATTGAATGCAAGGCTTTCACACGGAGCTGTGAGACAGTGGCTCAGTTGTCTTGGATGAAATCAAACTTGGAATCCATTTGCCTCAGGCTCCCTTAGTGCTGGGATTACAGACCCGCACTGCCATGCCTGTTTTATATTGCATTTTAATGAACAATGAGAATTTTAAAAATTGCCAAAATATATTGCACTGAACTACCCTCTTTTTGAGCATTAGGATAGTTTTTTGTAATACAGTGGTAAAGATAAGGCAAAATAGTATGAACTAATTGTCATAAAAATACATTAAAGCTCTGAGGTTCCTTTGTAGCTGTTAACTAAGAAGAATACTGTTAATTAACCAATGCTGAGAAGATAAATTAGAATTTTATACCTTGTTGGTGGTATTGTCCATCATGATGTAAAATATGATACATGTTACATGTTGTTCTGTTAACTTTACTTCTTGTTTTCTACTCCAGGAAAATTTAAAAATTATACTAGAAGTCTATTTGCATGAAGAGCATTGTAGGCATTTTTTCTTTTTTCTTTTTCTTTTGTTTGTTTCTTTTTTTTTTATACTGAGAATTGATCATAGGACCTTGTGCTTGGTAGGCAGGCACCAGATCCACCGAGCTAAATCTTTGGCCTGTAGGCAAGTTTTAATGGTGAAAAATTAGAAATAATATAGTGTTCAACAATAGTGGAGTCAATTTTATTTAAGTGCTTTGGCTATGTGTAAGCCCTGTTAATAGTGATGTAACAAATTGAGATCTTGCTTTTCTCATGAGAAAAATATAGGTAGTGTAGTGCTTGCATAGTGGATCATTGATGTAAAGAAACTTGTTTTAGACGATGGGAATATCGTTGTGGGAAAATATGTGCTAACCATGTGCAAGACTCTAAGCTTTGATCCCAAGCACCAAAACAGACCAACCAAAACACCACTATTAGTTCTTTTGTGTCCTTCTAATCTGCTATCCTTTATCCCTACTGTTGCTTCTTGTCCCAGTCTTGGATTATGGTCAAAGATTGCTATACTTAAAAATATCAAGACCACATGAAAAACACAGCATAAAAGTTTCTTTGGATTATTTTTGACGTGAGTCTTCTTAACTGGTGAGCGATAAGTTTTCTCGGACGTCTCTTCCGATCCCCAACAGATGTTCATATATTTCTCATTGGTCATGTAAGCATGCCTGGCCAAAACAGAACCAAAAAAGCAAGCATTTGGGTTTTAGGATACAAATGGCTAAGACTGTTTTTAGTAGTCAGTCCATAACATTGCCATAGTGTTTAAGAAAGTTATGGTAAATCTACTGAAAGAAGTAATAGTATAAAATAATCATAACACAGAAATTGTCTGCATGAGAAAAAGTAAGATATAAAAATTTGCACCATGATTTGATTGATACAGAGAAATGATTGAAAGGGAAATTTCAAGGAAATAATTCAAATGACAAAAATAGAACAAACATATCTTTGAACAGCTTAGAATTTAAAAAAAATTTTTTTTTTTAAGTTTTCAAGGCAAGCAAGCAGTAAGATGCCTAGGTTGCAGAGAGAAGTTAGCAATGTATTTCTCTGAGCAGAAATACCAGGTCATAGGGCATGTGTGCAGCTTCGTAGCCTTCTTTCACAGAAGAGATTTACATTGCCATCAGCAGCATATTTCTGCAATTTGCTTGTGAACATTAAATTTTACCATTTAAATTTACCTCTTTAATTTTTATTTATTTATTTTTGAAACAAGGTCTCACTTTGTAGTTCAGGCTGCTCTTGAGCTCACTGTGTAGCCCAGGCAAGCCTGGAATTCATAGCAATCCTCTTTCCTGTGCTTCCTAAGTGCTGGGATTTCAGTTGTGAGCCAGCACACTGTACACTGTGGTATGTGATACTGATTGCTGGTGGGCGTCAGTCACCACCCCCAGCATTGTTGTATGTGGTTACTGAAGATTGAACCTGGGACTTGCACCTGCAAGACAGGCTACATAACACTGAACTAAATCTCCTGTCCAAATTTACCTCTTTTAAAGAGCAACAGGCCGGGCGAGGTGGCTCACACCTGTAATCCCAGGACTCAGGAGGCAGAAGCAGGAGGATTGCTGTAAGTTCAAGGCTACCTGTGTTACATAGTGAGTTCAGAGTCAGTTTGAACTACAATGTGAGACTCTGTCTCGAAAAACTAAATTAAATTAAAATAAATAAAATATAAAAAAGCAACAGTAAACATTCAAACTACTGAATAGTTCAAAAGGATAAAAATTCTTAGTTTTAACAATTTTTAGTATTTAAAATATGGTAATTTTTCTTACTACTGACTAGGCTGTACTATGTTCCATGTGATGAATTCATTTCATATCCTTTTGTGGTTCTTTATCAGTCTCTTGTTTTTTTGTTTCTGAATAGAACTTAATTATCACTATTTATAAATACTGACTTTAAAAAAGTAAACTATAATTAATCATTTCTCATGTGTATTTATTCTCTTAGGTTTGTTTCTTGTTTTTCTTTTGAGAAAGGATCTTTTGGCTGGTCTTGAACTCACTGTGTAGCCCAAGTTGGTCTTGAACCTCCTCAGCCTCCCAAGTGCTAGGATTATAGCATTTACCACCACACCTGGCTGTTTTATTACTATTTCTTTTTTCTTTTTTTTGAGATAGGGTCTAGCTTTGTAGTTCAGGCTGGCCCCTGAATTTACTGTGTAGTCGAGGCTGGCTGCTAAGTCACAGCAATCCTCCTGCCTCTGTCTCCCAAATGCTGATCACAGGCGTGAACTACCATGCCCAGCATTGTGATATGTGGTACTGGGGATTGGATGTGGGACCTTGCGCTTGCCAGGCAGATACCGGAACTACTGAGCTAAATCCCGGCCCTCTATTACTATTTCTTTGGAGCATATTTTACATAGTTATTTACAATGCCTTTTATTTGAATGCATGTGCAACATGTATCTTTTTTTCATGTATTGTGAGGGATCAAACCCAGTGCTTTACAAATGTCAGCACTCTACCTACCACCAAGCCACTTCTCTAACTTTGCAAAATGTCCTTTTTAAAGCATGTATCTTAATGCCGATTATAATCTTCATTGCATCATTACTCAGCAAGGTATTTGCTGTTTTATAAGAATCATAAAAATAACTTTTAAAAAAATCAGTTCTGTTGGGGATTTAGCTTAAGTGGTATTGCCACCTACCTTGGAAGCATGAGGGCCGAGTTGGATCTCCAGTACTGCAAAAAACAAAAACAAAAAAAAACACTATTCTGTTTAGATTTATAAAATCTGCATATGGTGGAAGGGTGCCTCAGTACTTAGCAGAATTTTGATGAGTAGAAAATACTTAATAAATGAATGGATAGATTTTATTGGATTATATTGATATTATATTAGAATATGAGTAAGTTTAATTCAAAATGGTTCCTCTTTTGTTCTAACAAGTATTGTCATGATCTTTCATTAATATTGTGTTACTTTTGGTTTAATATAATTTTAGTGGCTATACAAGTCTGGATAACTTTTGAAATCTTTCTCTTTTTTTGTTCATCAGATACTTACCCAGTAGTGATTTTTGTGCCATAAACTTTCTTAAGTACCAAGGAAGCTACATAAGACACAGAGGGACATAAGACACAGTTTATAATTTAAGTAAGTTATCACTTTTAAAATAAATATATGCACACAATGTAAGGCAAACACTAAAGTATGATAAAAAATAGATACTTCCTATTTCTACCTCCAAGTAAACTCTTTTTTTTTTTTTTTAAGTTTTTTTTGAGACAGGGTCTCGCTTTGTGGTTCAGGCTGGCCCTGAGCTCAGCCTCCAACTCACATCACAGCAATCCTCCTGCCTCTGCTTCCTGAGTGCTGGGATTACAGGCGTGAGCCACCACACCAGGCACTGTGGTATGTGGTGCTGATTGCTGCTGGGGTGAGTCTTCACACCCAGTATTGTTATGTGGTTACTGGGGATTGAACCCAGGTCCTTGCCCTTGCAAGACAGACTTGCAAGACAGGCACCGGAACCACTGAGCTATATCCCTGGCCCTGCCTCCAAGTAAACTCTTAAGAATTAATCATTTTCTGCCAGGTGTAATGGTGCACACCTATAATCCCAGTACTCAGCTGACACAGGAGGATTGCTTCAAGTTTGGGACCAGCCTGGACTCAAAGTGGGACCCTATCTCAAAAAACAACAAAAAAAGAAAAACAAACAAAAAATATGATTACCATAATACCCACCAAATAGTTAAGTGTAGTACTAATAGATATAGCTTTACTGTTTGTGATTACACATACATACTGAGCCTTGGTTTTTTTTTTTTTTTTTATAAGTTTTTTTTGAGACAGGGTCTCGCTTTGTGGTTCAGGCTGGCCCCGAGCTCAGCCTCAAACTCACATCACAACCCTCCTGCCTCTGCCTCCCGAGTGCTGGAATTACAGGCGTGAGCCACCACGCCCGGCACTGTGGTATGTGGTACTGGTTGCTGCTGGGTGTGGGTCTCCACACCCAGTATTGTTATGTGGTTACCGGGGAATCTAACCCAGGCCCTTGCACTTGCAAAATGGGCGCCAGAACCATTGAGCTAACTCCCCGGCCCACTGAGCCTTGGTTTTAAAGAAACATGTTCTAGGGTATTTCTGACACAATCTACAAGTGTTTTGTTTCTAATCAGTGAACTTTTCCCTGAAACTTAGAAAAAGGAAAAATATGAAAATTTGCTAAGTAGTGCTTGTATCAATGAATGTCAGATCAGAATGCCTTAGGAAATTAGTGTTGTTTGATTGAGGCAGGACTGCCCTAAAAAAAAATATATCATGATGTAAAACTTCAAAATAGAGGTTATGATTATGAAAGTTAGATGTTAAGCACTGCTTCTATGCAATTGCCTGTAAGCTATCCTTGTAATATACTTTTCCCATGTCAGATTTTCTTTTTAGTATTTTTACATTATGAATCATCAGCATTATATTTTTCGAGTTTGTTATGCTACACATTTTATCTTTGCATCATCGTGTTCAGTACTGGAGCTACAAGCTGTGTAAAACCCTTATAGAGTAAGCCCAGGTGTTCTATGTGTTTCTTGAAAATTCAGCTGCATGCCTACATTATTCCATTGACTATGGGTAAGCATCGTAAATGTAAAAATGTTGAAGCTTTTTCAGTAAATGCAAAGATATCTCTGTGGTTCATCTGCATTTGTGAATAACATTTATCAAAATCTCAGCTCTTAGTTTGGTTGGCTGTGTGTGTAGTGGTGACCCCCATGTAGATCTTGCTTGATTTTGTCCAAAGACTTGAAATTCTGTCTCAGTATTCATTTGGAATTAGGGCATTTGACGTTGTATCTTCTGGGATTATGGCTTAAACCCTTAAGACATAAACAGATGCTTTAGTACCAAAATGCGCTAGGACCTTTTGCATACAGAATAGTTTAATTTTTACAATAACTATGAGTTTGGAAGTGTTATTACAGTTTTTACTAATTAATAAAAGCTTGGCAAATATATGTAACTTACCATTGTTAAATTGTTAAATATACTTTAAAATAATTAGATTTTGGGATTTATTGAATGACTTTTTGTAATATTTTATTCCCACTTCATACTAGTGTACTGTGAAGAACTCATAAGATCTAGAATGGTGATAAGATAGATGTATGAAAGTGCTTTGCAGGCCACAGTGGAAAACACAGATATGGTCATTACCTGCAATTAGTACATTTGGGATAAGATATATGCAATATTATATCACATGTTTGATCTGCACAAGCAACAAGAGTTAAGACACTTAGAAAATAAAATCAAATTTTGTCCTATTGATTTTCTTCTATTTTAGAGAAAATTGTTCAAATGTAAGAAATACAACTTACTATATGTACAAAGATAGAATTTTATTTCAGTCAGCAGACATCTGTCTAATCTAATGTTCTTGACAAACAAGATAAAGAATTACTTTGTGAGAAAAGCCATAAAATTGTCAATGAGTATAAAAAGCAAAGAGCAATAGTATCAGGAGCATTTAAAAATTATCAAATAATTATGTTTCAAAATAGCTAATGATGTAGAACGTCATACATTATAGGAAACTTGTTATTTTCAAGTGATACTTTGTACACTTTTGAAATTAACAAATTTTAAAATTCAGAAATGTTTGTGTAGTATCCTTATTTTCTATGAATTGTATTTCCATTGAAATCATGTTTCTTCTACAGCATATCCTCCTATTCTACAAACTAATATTCTTTTCAACTTCGGTGAATGTTTTACCTCATTTGATGAATCAGTTTTGCTCAGATTGGAGCATTTGCTGAATCCATTTAATGATTTTTTTAAATATAGAAAATCTGGTAGACTCATTCTCATTAACAGTTACAAGCTGTTTACCAAATTTGACATTCTATTCTTTTTCTGGCTAAGAGCTATCATTTTCTTAGTTCTTATATTTTTTTCCTTCTAATACTATTACTAGCGCTTTGGCTTTCTTTGTTGGTGGAAAGGGAGATATTTTTCATGAGGAAACTCTTGTTGTTTTAAAACGTTTAGTCATTACTTTTGACCTTTTTAGATGTAAATGCAGGGTGTTAGGCTGGACTCATGGATTTTGTTTTAATCCTTTGGGTTGAGCCTTAGCACCTTCTTTGCCATAATAAAGTTACTGTCTATGGCGCTCTGAAAGTAGTGGCCTGGTCTTTTACATGTATCTGTGTATCCACAGGAATTCCTCTCTTGGTTGCTGTATTAGTAGCTTCTCTATGTGCCTGTGTGTACCCAGACATTTCTAGCCCCGTGAGCAAAACATCTGAGGACTTGTGTGATAGGAGGCTGTGCTATAGGAACAACTAGTACTGGTTGGACGCTGACCCAGCCTTCATGAGGACTTAAGAAACTTGATATACAGTTATTTATATGCCGTTATAAGGTGATTATGTGAGTATAATTTAGTGCTTTAAATCAGTTTGGTACTTGGGGGTTTCCTGTGATAGGATATCTGAGTTTTGGTAAGAAAAGATTGTTTTGTGAAAGAATATATTACTATTTCTTAAAGCATTTCAGAGATAATGTGTAATCTAAAATAAAATTATTTATGTTTTTTTAAATTGAGATGATAGAAAATTAATAAAATTTTTTTTTTTTTTTTTTTTAGGTTTTTTGAGACAGGGTCTCGCTTTGTGGTTCAGGCTGGCCCTGAGCTCAGCCTCAAACTCACATCACAATCCTCCTGCCTCTGCCCCCTGAGTGCTGGGATTACAGGCGTGAGCCACCACGCCCGGCACTGTGGTATGTGGTACTGGTTGCTGCTGGGTGTGGGTTTCCACACCCAGTATTGTTATGTGGTTACCGGGGAATCGAAACCGGGCCCTTGCGCTTGCAAGACAGGCGCCGGAACCACTGAGCTAACTCCCCGGCCCCTAAAAATAGATTTTTTAATGAGGAAATTTTCATAAAACTTACTAGTTTGTTGAAAGGGAATGCTAGCTTTGAATTAAATACCAGATTTTTAAAGTTTTTTAGTTGAACATGATTTTTCAACATGTTTCCAGAGTTAGACATCCCACTGTATTTTGTTTTTATTTTTATATTCACTCATTTTGCCAGTAATTGTATTTTTTGGTTATATGTGCATGTGTCATATGCTTCTGATACTCAAGTTTTATGAAATGCATGTTGCCTCACTGTATGAACTCTCTTTTCTCTTGTCACTACTTTAATCCCATTGCCAGTAACTAAGCCTGCACTGCAATTGGTGCTGAGTTAATGTTGTTAAAACAGTGAATGTGAATACTTGATTGTAGCTCTTGAATCCTCATTTAAGAATGCTGCTTGAGGTGTGGGGATTTAGCTCAGTAGTTCTGGCACCTGCCTTCGATCCCCAGTAACCACATTCAGCTATACTGAGTGTGGCGACTCACGCTCATCAGCAATCAGTACCACACACCACAGCACCAGGCATGGTGGCTCACACCTGTAATCCCTGCACTTGGAAGGCAAAGGCAGGAGGATTGCAGAGTTCAAAGCTGAGTTTAGGACCAGCCTGAACTACAAAGCAAAACCCTATCTCAAAAAAAAGAGTGCTGCTGGATCTTAGGCTTTTTGAGGATGTAATATGTGTACTAGATCGGAAGTGCATTTTGCATAGTCTTGGCTCTCTTTTTCTTTTGTATATTCTTTTTACAATAATTTGGACTGTGATAGGCAGTACATCTTCCCAAGTGCGTGATTGAACTGAAACATGTTGGTGGACTTTATTTCCTTATCAGGAAACTGCTAAAAATACAGTCATAAATAAAGAATTTGGAAGAAATTCAAAATCTAGTGTGTACTCATGTTGCCTTGAAGGGTTCATGGAAGACTCCATACTTCTGTGCAGTGAAGGGCTCTGGTTCTGATAGTTTTGTCCCATGCTCCTTAGTGGCTCTTTGCCTCCGTTTTGGCCTTAGAACTGTCATGGTGATATCAGCCAGTGATTTCCTAGATGTCCCAGATGAGCCGCATACTCCGGTGTGTACATGGCAGACACAGATTCTTAGGTCCATCTCCAGGCCTCCTGTACCAGAACCCTGGAGCGGGGCCCAGGCAGTCCCTATTTAAACAAGTCCCCTAGGTGTCACCAAATGATAGCACTGTCTTTAAGCCAAAGGGCTAAAGGTAAAAAAAAAATGTAGCAACCTACATTAAGAAGCTTAAGCATTCTAAAGCTTTTCACAGGATAGATATAGTTTGTCCTAAGGCATTAAGATATAAAGCAGATTATTGAAACTTCATTGTATGTTTTTTTCTTAAGATTAAGTATAGCATATTACTAACTTCATATTTTATCTTCGAAGAGGGTACCTGAGGAAAAACTGAAAATATCCAGCCCAGCTGACATTTTGTGTATTTTCTTTTTGTGTATTTTTTTTCTTCAGACATTTCAGTATTACTGGTGTTGAACCCAGGACTTTCTTCTTGAGTTATATCCCCAGCTTTTTTCATATTTTTTGAGACCAGGTCTTGCTTGCTAGGTTTCCCAAGTTAGGCTTGAAGTTTTATCCTCCTGCACTAGCCCCCCAAAATACTAGAACTTTGGGTATGTACCAGTATGTCTGTCTGGCTTGTCATTTTGTTTTTACAAGACTCTTTCTCTTTTGTTTGAAACAGATTAATAGTTCCACTTAATCTTTTTTTTTTTTTTTGAAACAGGGTCTCACTTTGTAGTTGAGGCTGGCCCTGAGCTCAGCCTCAAACTCACATCACAGCAATCCTCCTGTCTCTGCCTCCCAAGTGCTGGGATTACAGGGTGAGCCACCATGCCCAGCACTGTGGTATGTGGTACTGATTGCTGTTGGGTGTGAGTCTCCACACCCAGTATGGTATGTGTTTGCTGGAGATCGAACCCTGATCCTTGGGATTGCAAGACAGGCACAGGAACCACTGAGCCAAATCCCTGGCCAAGTTCTAATTAGTCTTGAATTCACTGTATAGGCTAGGCTGTCCTTGAATTTGGGACATCCTTCTGCTTCAGCTTCCTGAGTACCGGGATTTTGTTCCTGCACTATCACCCCCAGCTGATAATACTTTTCATTTTATTAGCTTTAAGGGGATGTAAAATGACACCTCACTGTAAGGTACATAATTTCAAAATATGCTATGATTATTGAAGCGTGAAAATTTTATGCCTTTCCTCTGTGTATACAATTGTATTGTTTCCATACTGTTATTTTCAGATAAGTATAATCCTTCTAATTGGACTAGTGCATATCTAATAACCCATTGAAATGAAAATAAAAGTATTATAGTTCTTACATTTTAAGGGTTATAAGAAGATTGGTAAGTGAGACTTCATGTTTATTTTGGCACTGAATATATGTAGAATTGAGTCATTCAAATTAAGTAGAATTAAATTTACTTATTAAATCCTCATAATTCTTCAAGGATGTAGTTAAAGTCATCTTTAAATGTAAAGTTCTTAGCTAAGCATGCATGCCTGTAATCCCAGCACTTGAGAAACTGAGATGAGGATTGCCTCCAGTTCAAGCTGAGCCTGAAGTACATAGGTAAAATTCTTGCTTACTTAAATGGAAAATGTCATGAATATAAAAGTTAATATTGTTGTCTGTCCTAGTTAATATAATAAAAGTTGGAGTAGGGGAACATGTTAAAATAGTAAAATTGTTAACCATCCTTAAGTGACTTTAAATAAGGCTTATATTTGACTTTTATAGGTACTAGGATTGCTTGGATGAGTTAATATTTGTGATGTAGTTTCAATTCCTTAAGTGAAAGATAAGATACTGATTCTAAATATCTTAATTATTCTGGAGAACAGCTTTTTATTGAAGATAAAAATTTTTTATAGTTTTAGTGCTGGGCGTGGTGGCTCCTGCCTATAATCCCAGCACTTGGTTGAACTCAGGGCCAGTTTGAACTACAAAAGTAGTTCAATATAGGACCAATATAATGGTTAGGTTACAGGCTCTTAGAGAACTATGGATTGTAATGTCCCAACCCTCATTTAGGTATCCCTTTTTTAAAAATTAAGACTTTCCTCCTTTATACTCAATACTTTTCTTTTTTTTAGGTTTTTTTAGACAGGGTCTCGCTTTGTAGTTCAGGCTGGCCCTGAGCTCAGCCTCCAGCTCACATCACAGCAATCCTCCTGCCTCTGCCTCCCAAGTGCTGGGATTACAGGCGTGAGCCACCATGCCCAACATTGTGGTATGTGGTACTGGTTGCTGCTGGGCATGAGTCTCCACACCCAGTATTGTATGTGGTTACTGAGGATTGAACCCAGGTCCTTGCACACTTGCAAGACAGGCACCGGAACCACTGAGCTAAATCCCCGGCCCAATACTTTTCTATATTTTAATACTTTGTGACAGACTTGTAAAGGAAATGGTATATGTACTTATACTATAATCTAATTGCTCTTTCCTAAGCTGAATTAAAAAATATATATATTTATATTTGATCTAAACTAAAGTTTGTTATTCTTTCCTCTCCACAGGCCCAGATTGCCTTCCTTCAAGGGGAAAGGAAAGGTCAAGAAAATTTGAAGAAGGATCTTGTGAGGAGGATCAAAATGTTGGAATATGCTCTTAAACAGGAAAGGTAATTCAGTAAAATGGAGGTAGTGTTATCTTAAATGTCAGAATTTTTTCTTTATTCCTAGAATAAATCCATATTTAAGACTATAGTCCTGAATTCAAGATATCTGTAATATTTTTTTTTTTTTTTTTTTTTTAGGTTTTTGGAGACAGGGTCTTGCTTTTGTGGTTCAGGCTGGCCCTGAGCTCAGCCTCAAACTCACATCACAATCCTCCTGCCTCTGCCTCCCGAGTGCTGGGATTACAGGCGTGAGCCACCACGCCCGGCACTGTGGTATGTGGTGCTGGTTGCTGCTGGGTGTGGGTCTCCACACCCAGTATTGTTATGTGGTTACCGGGGAATCGAACCCAGGCCCTT
>PVIR01018037.1:0-12634 GCA_004026965.1 Petromus typicus
GGGCTTTCTTACATTCATTAGATCCCTCCTTTTTTATTGAAATCTTTATTGGTACATTACATATACACATCATGATTGCACTCAACAATGGGAATTTGTACCAGTATAAGACACAACTTAATTCTCATTTTTTTCCCATAGCCCTACCCACCCTACCACCCCCACCACCTATATACATAAATTTTAATTTCTTTCTTTTTTGTTATAATCTCATTATTTGCCCCCCTTCATCCCATTTCACTTTGAATATTTTCTATTTTACAATATATAACATACATTCTAGAGCTCATTTACATCTTTATTTTCTCATACCAGAGAAAAGATACAATATTTACACATCTGTGACCTATTTATTTCACTTATGAGGATGTCTTCAAGACATGTCCATTTAAGTATAAATGATTCAAACTTATAGTGTTTTATGGCAGAGTAATACGCCATTCTGTAGAAGAACCATAGCTTTTTTATCCAGTCTCCCATTGATGGACATTTGGGTTGTTTCCAAGATTTAGCAATCACAAACTGAGTTGCTATAAACATGGGCATACAAATGTCACTGTGATATGAGTCTTTTAATTCTTTTGTGTATAAACCTAGCAGAGCGATGGCCAGGTCAAATGAGACCTCCAATCCTGGCTTTTTGAGGAATCTCCAAACTGATCTCCACAGGGATTGTATGAGTCTACATTCTCACCAACAGTGGAGTACCATCATCGCTTAAGGGACGATTCTGAGATTAATTTAATTGGCTAATTCTGAGATAGCAGCCATTCTTTGTGAGATGAAATCTTAAAGTTGTTTTCATCTGTATCACTCAAATGACTAGTGATGTTGAACATTACTTCATATGCTTCTTAGCTGCTTTTATTTCTTTCTCTGAAAAGTATCTGTTCATTTCAGATTCCTATTTTTGAATTGGGTCATTAAATTTGGGTGGATTGATTTTTTTAAGCTATTTATATATTCTAGATAGTAACCCTTTGTCTGAGTAATGGCTGGTAAAGATTCTTTCCCATATTGTTGGTTGCCTTTTCACTTTGCTGGTGGTATCTTTTGCTGTGCAGAAACCTCTCAATAGCATGAGATCTCATTTATCAGTTTCTTCTACCAGTTCTCATGCTATGGAGAATTTGTTCATGAAATGTTTCCCTAAACCAACATCTTCAAGAGTTTTACCTAACCTGTTTTGTAGCAGGATTAGTGTGTCTGTTTTAATATTTAAGTCCATAATCCACTTTGATTTTATTTTAGTACACTGTGAAAGGGCTAGGTCTAGCTTTAGAATTTAGCAGGTTAGAGTCCAATTTTTCCAGCACCATTTGTTAAAGAGGCTATCCTTCCTCCACTGAAGGTATTTGGCTTCTTTGTCAAAAATGAGATAGCTTAGTGTATCTGGAGTTGTTTCTGGATCTTCTAATCTATTCCACATGTCCTCGGGTCTGTTAGTTTGCCAGTATTATGCGTTTTTTTTTTTTTTTTAATCACAGTGGCTTTGAGTATAGTTGCAAGTTGGGGATCATAATACCCCCCATCATCTCCTTATTGCTTAGAATTGTTTTTGCTATTCTAGGTCTTTTGTGATTCCAGATAAACTTCTGAATTATTTTCTCTAGATCTATGAAATATGCCTTTGGGAGTTCAATTGGGATTGTATTGAATCTGTATAATAGTTGTGGGAGTATAGACATTTTGACAATATTGATTCTTCCAACCCAGGAGCAAGGAATGTCTTTTCATTTTCTGGTATCTTCTTCTCTCTCTATTTAGGGTGATGCTGGCTGTTGGTTTCTCATATATAGCTTTTATTAATTTGAGATACAGACCATCTATTCCAATTTTCTGCAGGGTTTTGATCATAAGTGGGTGCTGGATTTTGTCAAATGCTTTTTCTGCATCTATTGAGATGACCACATGGTTTCTGTCCTTGAGTCTGTTAATGTAGTGTATTATTGTTAATGTAGTGTAGTGTATTTATTGATTTACATATGTTGAACTATCCCTGCATCCCTGGGATGAATCCAGTTTGGTCAGGGTATATGATCTTCTTGATGACTCTGTGTATTCTGTTTGCTACTATCTTATTGAAGATTTTTGCATCAATGTTCATTAGGGAAATTGGCCTGTAATTCTCTTTTTTGGTTGGGTCTTTCTCTACTTTTGGAATCAAGGTTATGGTTGCTTCCAAGAATGTATTTGGAAGTGCTGCTTCCCTTTCAATTTCACTGAAGAGTTTGAGGAGTAGTGGTGTTAACTCTTCTCTAAAAGTTTTGTAGAATTCAGCGGTGAATCCATTAGGCCCAGGGCTTTTTATTGTTGGTAGGTTTTCTGTTACATTTTTAATTTCACAGATTGATATTGGGGTGTTTAACATTTTTATATCTTTTTAATTTAACTTTGGAAGTTCATATGTATCTAGGAATTTATCCATTTCTTCTACATTTGCCATTTTATTGGAATATAAATTTTCAAATTATGTGTTTATTATTCTCTGTATTTCCACTGGGTCAGTGGTTATTTCCCCCTTTTCATTTCTAATAGCATGGATTTGAGCCTTTTCCTTTCTTTGTTTGAGAAGGTTGGCTAAGGGTCTGTCAATTTTATTTATTCTTTTGAAAAACCAACTCTTTGATTTGTTGATTTTCTGTATCATTCTCTTAGTCTCCATTGCATGAATTTCTCTTCTGATCCTTATGATTTCTTCCCTAATATGAGCTCTCAGTTTGCCTTGTTCCTCTTTTTCTAGTAGCTTAAGGTTCAGCATTAGATTGTTCCAGATTCATGAAGCATACAAAACTCCACAGGACCGAAATATACAAAAACCTACACCTAGGCATATAATTATAAAAGTTCCAGATATGAAAATAAATAATGAAATATTGAAAGCAGCTAGAGAGAAGAAAAAAATACCTACAAAGGGAAGCCCATCAGGATTACAGCTGACTTCTCAATCCAAACACTCAATGCAAGAAGAGGCTGGAGTGAAGTGTTTCAAACCTTAAAGGACAACTTTCAACCCAGACTGATTTCCCTTCAAAGTTATCTCTGAAAACTGAGGGTGAAATAAAATACTTTCATGACAAGGAGCATCTTAAAAACTACATACAAAACTGGCACTACAAAATATCCTAAAGGATATCTTGGAGAAAAAAAAAAAAAGGAAAATTATAAATCCATGAGACCCAGTAGAGTCATCCCACTGAGCCAAACAAGAAACTGATGGGAAAAGAACAAAAGCAAAGAATAAAAGAGCCTAGAATAGGAAAACATGATAGCCCTAACTCTATCCATATCAGTCATACCCCTTAATGTCAGTGGTCTCAATGCACCAATTAAGAGACACAGACTGGCAGAATGGATCAAAAAGCAAGATCCTACAATCTGCTGCATACAGGAAACACACCTAATCCAGAAAGAAAGCCACAGACTGAAAATAAAGGGATGTAAAACAATTCTCTATGCAACAGCAAACTGCAAAAATGCAGAAGTAGCTATCTTATTTGCAGACAAAATAGATTTTAACCACAACTGATTAAAAGAGACAAAGAAGGGCATTATATTCTCATACAGAAAACTATCCAAGAGAAAGAAATAACTGTCTGAAATATTTATGCCCCAAACTCTAGTGAATCCACCTATATAAAACAAACATTAATGGACATGAAAAGCCAGATAAGCAGAAATACAATAATAGTAGGGGACCTCAATACCCCACTGTCACAAATAGACAGATTGACTGGACAGAAAATCAATAAAGAAGTGCTTGAGCTAAACCAAACTCTTCAACAAATGGACTTAATAGATGCCTACAGAATATTTCACCCCACTAAGTGAGAATTTACATTCTTCTCAGCTTCTTATATATCATTCTCCAAAATAGACCACTTGCTAGTTCATAGAACAGGTTTAAGAAAATGCAAAGGAATTGAAATTGTCCCTTGTATACTATCAGATCATAGTGCCTTGAAACTAGAGATGAAGAGCAAAAAAAATCCCCAGACATTCACAAAGACATGGAAATTGAACAATACTCTACTAACTAATGGGTCACAGAAGAAATTAAAGATGAAATTAAACAGTTTCTACAATTGAATGATAGATAACCTCAGTACAACATACAGGAACTTATGGGATACAATGAAAGCAGTTCTATGAGGGAAATTCATAGCAGTGAATGCCTACATCAGAAAAATAGATCCCTCCTTTTAATTGTTCTGTTGAAATCTGTACCCTTATATTTTGCTACTGATTTTCTTAGTTTCCTAGAACAGTATTTTCAACTGTCCCATTCTGACGATGAGATTGGTTTATCTATTTCTCCTCTGTCAACTTGTCCTTTATCTGAAGCCACAGAAATTCATGCTAATGCATTTTCTGTGTAAATAATTTCTTTTATTTGCATTTAAGGTAATTTGTTACTTGTGACTTTACCTTAGAAACTATTTGCTGCTATTGGTTTTGCTAGAGCAATTGTGCCTGTGTGTTGGGATATTTTTGTTCTCAGCAATTTTACATATGTCATTAATTCATTTTCTCCTATAAGTGGTCCCATGTCTACTGTGCTCAGCAAACCAACATTTCTTTTTTCCCCATATTGAGCTTATTGGTACATTTTAGAAATACATTATGATCACACTCAACATTGAGGATTTGTACCTGCTCTTGATATATCTTGATTCTTATTTTCCCCCTTTCGCCTGCTCCCTACAACTCCCACCCCCATATACATAAACTTTGTTTCTGTTTTTTTGTTTTTACCATCAAACTTTTTCTTTCCTTTCTTTCCTTTCCCCTTTTCCTGTTTCATAATACCTATCATACATTCTGGAGCTCATTAATGCCTTCAGTTTCTCATACTAGAAAAAAAATGATACAGTATTTAAACATCTGTGTCCTATTTATTTCATTTATGAGGATGGGCTCAAGGTCCATCCATTTAAGTATAAATGTCTCTAATCTATCATTATTTATAGCTAATACTCATATATATATATATATATATAATGAGTTTATAGCTAATGAGTATATAGCTATGAGTTTCTAGCTAATACTCATATATATATATATATGAGTATATACTCATATATATATATATCACATCTTTACTCAGTGTCCAGTTGGTATATATATATACCTCACATCTTCTTTAGCCAGTCTCCAGTTGATGAGCATTTGGGCTATTTCCAAGATTTAGCTATTACAAACTGCTGTTATTGACATAGATGGGCATATGTCACTATGATACGATGCTTTTAATTCTTTCATGTATATACCTAGCAGGGTCAAATGGGACCTCTAATCCTAGTCTTTAGAAGAATCTCTACACTGATCTCCACAGTGGTTGCCACAGTTTACACTCCCCATATTGAGCTTATTAAAGGATATCTTCCACCAACAGTACAGAAGAGTTCCTTTCTACCCCCAGCCCTGCCAGCATTTGTTATTAGTTAATTTCTTGATAGCAGTCATTCTTCCTGGAGTGAGCTAAAATCTCAGCGTTGTTTTCATCTGCATCTATCGAATTACCTGTGATGTCAAACTTTTTTTTCATATATTTCTTTGCAGCTTTTTCTTCTTCATCTGAAAAATGTGTGTTTATTTCAGATGCCCATTTTTTAATTGGGCCTTTAAATTTGGGTGGGGGCTGATTTTTTAAAAGTTATTTGTATATTCTAGATAGTAGTCCTTTGTCTGAGGAACAACTGCTAAAATTTTTCCCCACATTGTAAGTTGTCTTTTCACTCTGCTGGTAGTTTATCTTGCTGGGCAGAAGCTTTTTATTTTTTATTTATTTTTTGTTTATTCTTTTTAATTGAAATCTTTATTGGTACATTACATATATGCGTCATGATTGTACTCCATAATGGGTATTTGTACCAGTATAAGACACAACTTAATTCTCATTTTTTCCCATAGCCCTACCCACCCTACCACACCCGTATATACATAAAATTTGTTTCCTTTCTGTTATAATCTCATTATTTTTCCCCCTTCACCCTATTTCACGTTGAGTATTTTCTATTTCACAATATATAACATACAATTTAAAAAAAAATTTTTTTTAAGGTTTTTTGAGACAGGGTCTCGCTTTGTAGTTCAGGCTGGCCCTGAGCTCAGCCTCAAACTCACATCACAGCAATCCTCCTGCCTCTTCCCCCCAAGAGCTGGGATTACAGGTGTGAGCCACCACGCCCGGCACTGTGGTATGTGGTACTGGTTGCTGCTGGGCATATGTCTCCACACCCAGTATTGTATGTGGTTACCAGGGAATCAAACCTGGAACCTTGCACTTGCAAGACAGGCGCCAGAACCACTGTGCTAACTCTCTGGCCCCAACATACAATTCTAAGACTCACTTACATCTTTATTTTCTCACACCAGAGAAAAGATGTAATATTTACCTGTCTGTGACCTATTTATTTCACTTATGAGGACATCCTCAAGGTATGTACAATTAAATATAAATGATTCAAACTTATCATTTTTTATGGCAGAGTAATACTCCATTCTGTAGAAGAACCACAGCATTTTTATCCAGTCTCCTATTGATGGACATTTGGGTTGTTTCCAAGATTTAGCAATCATAAACTGAGCTGCTGTACACATGGGTGCACATATGTCACTGTGGTATGAGTCTTTTAATTCTTTTGTGTATATACCTAGCAGAGTGATGGCTGGGTCAAATGGGACCTCCAATCCTGACTTTCTGAGGATTCTCCAAACTGAGCTCCACAGGGATTGTACTAGTCTACAGTCCCACCAACAGTGGAGAAGGGTTCCTTCTTCTCCGCAGCCTCACCAACATTTGCTGCTGGCTGATTCTGAAATGGCAGGCATTCTATATGGAGTGAGATGAAATCTCAATGTTGTTTTCATCTGCATCTCTCGAATGACTAATGATGTTGAGAATTTCTTCATATGCTTCTTAGCTGCTCTTACTTCTTCCTCTGAAAAATATCTGTTCATTTCAGATGTCCATTTTTGAATTGGGTCTTTAAATTTGGGTGGGCTGATTTTTTTGGGCCCTTTATATATTCTAGATAGTAACCCTTTGTCTGAGGAACAGCTGGAAAAGATTTTTCCCACATTGTTGGTTGCCTTTTTGCTCTGTTGGTGGTTTCCTTTGCTGTGTAGAAGCTTTTTAAAAGAATGAGGTCCCATTTGTTGATTACTTCAGCCTATTCCTCTGCTATAGAGGTTTTGTTCAAGAAGTCTTTCCTTAAGCCAATGTCTTCAAGAGTTTTACCTAACCTGTTTTGCAACAGGTTTAGAGTATCTGTTTTAATATTTAAGTCTCTTATCCCCCTTGATTTTAGCTTGGTACACGGTGAAAGAGTTAGATCTAGTTTTAGTCTTTGGCAAGTTAAAGCCCAGTTTTTCCATCACCATTTGTTAAAGAGGTTATCTTTCCTCCATTGAGGATTTTTGGCTCCTTTGTCAAAAATGAGGTGGCTCAGTGTATCTGGAGTAGTTTCTGGATCTTCTAGTCTACTTCATTGATCCTTGGTCTGTTACTTTGCCAGTACCATGCAGTTTTTATCACAGTGGCTTTATAGTATAGTTTCAGGTACGGAGTTGGAATATCCCCCACCATGTCCCTGTTGCTTAGAACTGCTTTGGCTATTCTAGATCTTTTGTGGTTCCAGATGAAAGTTTGGATTTTTTCCTCTAGATCTATGATGTATGCTGTTGGGATTTCAATCAGGATTGCATTGAATCTGTATAGTAGTTTTTGGAGTATAGCCATTTTGACAATATTGTTTCTTCCTACCCAGAAGCAAGGTATGTCTTTCCATTTTTTGATATCATCTTCTATCTCCTTTTTCAGAGTGCTATAGTTTTTAGAGTAGAGGTCTTTCACCTCCTTTGTTACATTGATTCCTAGATTTTTTTTCGGGGGGGGTGGCATTGTGAAAGGTTCTGACTAACCAATTTCTATCTGAGTGGGTCTACTGTTCGTGTATATGAAGGCTATTGATTTTTGAATGTTGACCTTGTAACAAGCTACACAGTTAAAATTGGTGATTAGGTCCAGCAGTTTTTTAATTGAGTTTTTAGGATCCTCTAGATAGAGTATCATGTCATCAGCAAATAATGACAATTTAACTTCTTATTTTCCTATTTGTTCCTTTTATTTCTTTCTCTTGCCTAATTTCTATGTCTTATATTTCTAGAACTATATTGAACAGAAGTGGTGAGAGAGGACATCCTTGTCTTGTTCCTGATCTTAGTGTGAAGGGTTTCTATTTTTGACCATTTAGTATGATGCTGGCAGATGGTTTCTCGTAGAGAGCTTTTATTTGTTTGAGAGACAGACCACGTATTCTGATCTTCTGTAGGGTTTTGAACATAAATGGGTGTTATATTTTGTCGAACGTTTTTTGTGCTTCAATTGAGATGACCATATGATTTTTGTCCTTGAGCCTGTTAATATAGTGTATAACATTTATTGATTTACATATGTTGAACCATCCTTGCATTTCTGGGATGAATCCAAGTTGATCAGGGTGTATAATCTTTTTGATAATTCTCTGTATTCTGTTTGCCAGGATCTTATTGAGGATTTTTGCATCAATGTTCATTAGGGATATTGGCCTGTAGTTCTCTTTTTTGGTTGGGTCTTTCTCTGCTTTTGGAATCAGGGTAATGGTTGCTTCCAGGAATGAGTTTAGGAGTACTGCTTCCCTTTCAATTTCATTGAAGAGTTTCAGAAGTAGAGGCACTAACTCTTCTTTAAAAGTTTTATAGAATTCAGCAGTTAAACCGTCAGGTCAAGGGCTTTTCTTTGTTGGCAAGTTTTTAATTACATTTTCAATTTCCCAGATTGTTATTGGGGTATTTAACATTTCTATATTTTCTTTATTCAGCTTTTGGAGTTCATATGTGTCTAGAAATCTATCCATTTCTTCTACATTTTCCATTTTATTAAAGTATAAATTTTCAAAGTAGGTGTTTATTATCCTCTGGACTTCCTCTGGATCAGTAGCAATTTCTCCGTTCTCATTCCTAATAGCATAGATATGAGCCTTTTCCTTCCTTTCTTTAATGAGGTTGGCTAAGGGTCTATCAATTTTGTTTATCCTCTCAAAGAACCAACTTTTTGATTCATTGATTTTTGAACCATTCTCTTGATTTCTATTCCATTAATTTCTGCCCTGATCCTTATAATTTTTTTGCCTAGTGCAAGCTTTGGGTTTGTTTTGCTCCTCTCTTTCTAGTCACTTGAGGTTCAGCATTAAACTGTTTATTTGAGTTTGCTCCATTTTCTGGATGTAGGCCTTCACTGCTATGAATTTTTGTTGCAGAACTGCTTTCATTGTGTCCCATAAATTTCTATATGTTGTACTGGGGTTATCGTTTAGTTGTAAGAACTGCTCAATTTCTTCTCTAATTTCTTCTGTGACCCATTGGTTGATCAGCAGAGTGTTGTTCAGTTTCCATGTGTTTGTGAAGATCCTGGGCTTTCCTTTGCTATTCAGCTCCAATTTCAGGGCACTATGGTCTGACAGTATACAAAGGATAACTTCAGTCCCTTTAAATTTGCTTAAATCTTTTCTATGAATGTGCACCTGGTCTATTTTGGAGAATGATCCATGAGCAGCTGAGAAGAATGTATATTCTGACTTTTTGGGGTGAAATACTCTGTAGGCATCTATTAAGTGCATTTGTTGAAGAGTCTGGTTGAGCTCAAGGATTTCCTTATTGACTTTTTGACTGGTCGATCTGTCTGTTTGTGACAGTGGGGTATTGAGGTCCCCTACTATTATTGTATTGGAGTTTATCTTGTTTTTCATGTCTCTTAATGTTTGTTTTATATAGTTGGGTGCATTATAATTTGGAGCATAGTTATTTAAGATCGCTATTTCTTTCTCTTGGATTTTTCCCTGGACTAAAAGATAGTGTCCATCTTTATCTCTCTCTATCAGTTTTGGCTTGAAGTCTGTTCTGTCTGCAAATAAAATCTCCACTCCTGCTTTCTTGCTGTTTCCAGTCACATGGAGTATTGTTTTGCATCCCTTTACTTTCAGTCCATGGGTTTCTGTCTGAATTAGGTGTGTTTCTTGTATGCAGCAGATTGTAGGATCTTGCTTTCTGATCTTGCCAGTCTATATCTCTTAATTGGTGTGTTGAGTCCATTGACATTAATGGTTATGACTGATATAGGCAAATTTAGTGTTGCCTTGTTTTCCTGTTCTTGGCTGTGTTATTCTACTTTTGCCTTTTTCCCATCAGTTTCTTGTTTGGTCCCATGGGTTGACTCGGTGAGGTCTCATGGATTTGTAACTTTCCTTATTTTTCTCCAAGATATCCTTTAAAATGTTTTGGAGCACAGGTTTCATATTTGTGAAGTTTTTCAGGTGTTCTTTGTCATAGAAGTGTCTTATTTCCCCATCAATTTTGAAGGATAGTTTTGCAGGATACATCAGTCTGGGTTGGAAGTTGTTTTCTTTTAGGGCTTGGAAGACTTCACTCCAGGCTCTTCTTGCATTGAGTGTTTGAGTGGAGGAATTCGCTGTGATCCTGATGGGCTTCCCTTGGAATGTAACTGTTTTCTTTTCTCTGGCTGCTTTCAGTATTTCATTCTTTTTTTGGATATCTAGGACTTTTTTAATTATATGCCTAGGTGTAGAATTTTTTTATGTCATGGGCGTTGGAGTTCTGTATGCTTCATATATTTGTATGTCCAAGTCTTTTCTTTTTCCTGTGAAGTTTTCTGCCATTATCTCTGTGAATAGCTTTTTGATGTCTTTAGCATTTTCTCCTGCTTCCTCAGTGACTCCAATCAATCTTATGTTATCCTTCTTTGAATCATCTAGGAGCTGTCGGATTGCCTTTTCATTATCACTTGGTTTTTTCCATAGATTATGCCTTTCCACTTCATTGTTTGAGATCCTGTCTTCTAGGTCTGAAATTCAGTCTTCTGCCATATTCATTCTACTGCGCAAACTTTCATTTTCTTTGTTAATTTTCTGGACTTCTGCTTGTGGGTGTTTAAAAGGTTCCATTGCTTTTTCTATCTTGGCTTCTATAAACTGAATGATTTCTTCTTTAGCTTTATTAATCATCATGTTGACAGTGTCCAATATCTCTGCTTTCATCTCAGAGATCAGTTCTGATTTCCATTTTACTAGATCTGCTTTGGTTACCATTTCTGAGGACCCTGGAGACTGGCCTTCAAACTTCTCTATTTGCCTTCCCCCATGTGTTACCTCGAGGTGAGGATCTTTGTATCTGAGACTTTGAATGTTTCCTCATCTCTGAGTGTTTGTCTTTGCTGTTGTGTTTGACTTTGTACCTGTTTTGTTTTCTGGCAATGTTTGTTACAAGTCTCTTTCCTCCTAATAGTTAGGAACCTTAAAATATCAGTGTTTCCTGGGTTGTTCTTTGGAGTCTGTATTGGGACCTAAAGAAAAACCCCTAGTTCTGAGACACCATATGAGGCACTCAAACAATACAGTCAAAATACCTTCTCCTGTCTGCTTTAGAGGCAGGACTGCTACAATGGTGCTGCCTGAGGTTCCAATGGGCCCACATGCTCACCAATACAGAGTCTCTGGGCTCGCTCGTGAATTCGGCCTGGAGGCCAGTAGGCTGCAGGCCCTGTGCAGCTGCAATGGTATTGGCTGATGTTTCAACAGGCCCACCTACTCACCAATGCAAAGTCACTGGATGTGTTTCTGCAGCTGATGTGGAGAAAGTCAGACTCTGGCCTTCCTTGGCTGCGATGATGTGGGGTGTTGCTTCCCTGGCTCTGCCCACTGCTATACTCAGTCCCTGGGCACTCTTCTGGCGTGGGCGTGGAGGCCAGCAGGCTCCAACCCCACTGCGGATTCAATGGTGCCAGGCGCCACCTCCAAAGCCCCAGAAGCTTTTTAATAAGATGAGATCCATTGATTTTTTCTGGTAGTTTCTATGCTTCTAAGATTTTTTTTCATAGTCTTTGCCTATGCCAATGTCTCCAAGAGTTCCACCTAACTTATCTTCCTGCAGGTTTAGTGTTTCTATTTTAATATTTAGATCCATTTCAATTTTTAGTGCCTGCTGCAAGATGTAGGTCTAGTTTTAAACCTTTGGCAGGTTGAAACCTAGTTTTTCCAGCACCATTTATTAAAGAGGCTGTATTTCCTCTACTGAGGTATTTGGCTTTGTCAAAAATGAGGTGGCTTAGTATGTGTGGAATTGTTTCTGTATTTTCTTGTCTTTTCCATTAATCCTCAGGTCTGTTACTTTGCCAATATCATACTGTTTTTATCAGTATCATTATAGTATAGTTTCAAGCTGTGGATGTGGTACCCCCTGCCATATCTTTGTTGCCTAGAATTTCTTTTGCTATTCTAGGTTTCTTTTGATTCCAGATGAATTTTTGGATTATTCTTTCTTGGTCTGTGAAATATACTGCTGGAATTTTAATCGGGATTGCACTGAATCCCCATAGTAGTTTCAGGAGTATGGCCATTTTGACAATATTGCAAAGCAACATTTGATTTTTCCCCACAACAAAAGACCTGATAGTGCTGTCTGTTCTGCCATTGTGCAACAGACATACCTTCAGAACCTCTCATCTCGAATAATTGTGTAATGAAAAACACAGAGCTAGGGCTGGGGATTTAGCTCAGTGGTTCCGGCACCTGTCTTG
>PVIR01018037.1:12734-34100 GCA_004026965.1 Petromus typicus
ATCCAGTGCGCTTCACACTCAGACTCGACACAGCAGACTCCTAGTTTGTGCCTCCTGCACTAGCCCTCCCTCGTCTTCAGGAAAGTGCCTCCTCCATTTTTATCTTTATCAATTGTTAGAAATAATAGTGAGGAAACAGCACATATTTGGTTATGTTTCCCTTTACTTTGCTTATTTACTATAATATGTCTTTGTGTTTAACTGAAAATAAAGTAGTGTGTGGGGAAAATACAAATATATCCATAGAATCTAGATCACTGGGAAAATGGTCATTTGCTTCAGAGTCGGGGCACAGAAGAATGAGCTACTGAACAGTCTACGTTAGTGCAATAGGGCTCTGATGATCCCTCCCACACACTTCAGCTCCCAGTATAGAGCTTGGCTTGGGTTTGGGTGCAGTGACTAAAGGAAAAAAGGAAGGTGTGATCGTAATGTCTGGCTTCCTCTTTCAGCTACATCCCAAAGAGGCCACTCAGACTTCTCTGGAACCTAGACCTAAAGTACATGTTGTTGCTACTGTGTGGCCTGGGTTGGGAGCAGGGTAGAGAAGTGGCATCCAGGGATTGATGAGGGATCCTTAGTGTGTCCACTGAGGCCCAGAAAGGAACTGGGTTCTGCAGCCTAGTTTGCAGGATGCTGGGAGAGGCTGTTCATCCAGGACCAGGCTGTGATGACACTCCCCTCCCCGACTGACTTTTGCAGGAAGCCCTGCAGGGAAGCTGGGGATAGGGCATGCTCTGCGGTTGTCATGGGCCAGTTTCACTGTTAGGACAGCACTGTCTGCTCATGTCTCTCCACCCTGTGCCCTCATGGTGCTGCATATGTGGTCCTGATACCAGAAGCCCAGACAACATCACATTCTATAGCCTCTGAGGTCCGAGGCAGCATAGGGAATCTGCTGTCCTGGGCTAGGCTGAGTGTCCTCCCATGACCTTCCGTGATGAGGGAGGAAGGGGAAGGGAGCGACCTCACAGCCCTGACTCCAGGATACCTATGCTCCAATTTCCCCCATGCAGCCTCCCTCCTGGGCCATCCTGAGGTGGCTGACTTTCTTTCCCTCCCAGGGCCTTTGTCCTGCTGGCTGCTGAGACTGGGCTGTGGGTGATTCTTTGCCCAGGTCCCTACATCTGTGCTGAGGTCGACCTCAGGAGCCTGCCCAGGTGAGTTGGCTGAATGTGAAGAGTCCTGGTTAGTGCAGCATTTGAGTGATGCCTCAGTTGAGTGGTGACAAAAGCCACCTTCATGGGGCTGAGCAATGCTCTGGGATGGCTGGGCACTGAGCCTGCCATGTTGGGGTGGTGTTGCTGTCCTCACTTGGACCAGATGAAGGCTTGAGGTGTGGATCTGATGATCTTGGCCATGGTCCTGAGGACAGGCACCTCATCAGCCTCTTGCCCTGCAGAAAGAGGGCTGTGAGCAACTCTGATTTCTCACGGGTGGAATGAAGCCCAGAACTTGCTTGCCATGCAGATAGGCTATGGGGACCTTCCGGCCACTGCAGACTTTCCTCTATTTTGGGGAGTGGGCCTCCTGCCCAGCCCCTCCCTTCCTTCTGTGCTCCTTCTCCTTCCTCATCATGATGCTGGCATGCAGCCCAGAGAAGAAATATCTGAGCCCTGAGGCCTGGATCCTCCTTACAGCCTTTGCAGTATGTGTCACTGGCCCGTTGTCTCCTGTTCTGTATTTGGAGTCTCAGGTTTTAAAGGCAATGAGGTGCAGACATTCCCTTAGACCACAGGCTCAATGGCTGGCTAGAGAGGAGGACAAGACTGGAGGATGGTGGCCCAGCCCCTCTAGGACATGGCTATAGGACTCTTCCAGGCTCAACCCACTCTAACCATATGACCTGAAAGCTCTTCTAGGCCCAAAGTGTGTTGGGACAAAGCAGTGTGCTTCTCCTGACCACCACAGGTCTGTGTGGATGGTCCCAAAGCTCACAGGTGCAGACCCCACAGGACCCCGAGGGCCAGAGCACTGTGGATGAGGGAGGATGGATAAAGGTGCAGCAATGCAATGCTCAGCCACCAGCCATGTCCATCCTCCTGCTTCCTGCCTCTCTCTCTGACTGGCCCTCTTCCCCACTGCTGGCTCCTGCAGGATCTCAAAACAGAACTGAGAACCACTGTAGAGAGGTTTTGTGGCTGCAGTTGATAAGTACTTTGACCACCTGATTCCCAGAATCGTTCCTCTCCAGGTAGGCCCATTGGCCATCCTTGTCCTTGCTGCTTGAGCCGGGCTCTGAATGACTGAGCTCCAAGTGGACTGCTCAGCTGTGCTCTCTACAGTCACACACTCCACAGCTCCAGGCACTTGCCCAGGGGTCATGGGCTCCTCTTGCAGTACTTTCAGGGTGGCCTTGTCATCTTAGTACACTTGGAGAACAAATATGAGGCATTTAACAAGAAGCAGCATTACATGGCTTATCTTAGGGAAGTGCAGACCCGGCCCTCCCTCCATGTCCGTGGCTCCTGTGTCCTCTCCCTGGTGCGCAGTGAGGTTCCATCTCTGTCCCCCGGGAGTTTGGATGAGATCAGGTGGTGTCTCTGTGACTTCACATTGCATTCAGACAGTCAAGAAGGGCTCAGTGACCTGATGATGAGGAGGCGTCATTTCAGAGCAGGCTCCTTCTCACTCCACCTCTGTGACTGCTCAAAGGTGGGAGGCTGGGAAACTGCTCCACAGTACACAGAGCCTCTGAGCCTGATCAGGTTGCCCCATGTCTCCGGCTTTCAGGCTGGGCATGAGGCCCTTCCTGTGGTCCTTGTGCCCTTCATGTGTGGCCATGTCTGGCCAGGTATTCAGTGTGGTTTGTTGGTGTCCTTGCTGGTAGCACAGTCCCCCTCTGAATGCCTCACTTCTCATACTTGGGGAGCTGATGAGGTCAGACTAGACCCTGTGCCAGTCCTTTGACACACAGACTTTGAGACAAGGGCCTGGTAGAAAGGAGGATGCTGCTGGTTGGGCACTGTGGCCAGCTCTGTGGTGCTCCTGGATGTGGCCAGTCTGTGAATAACTGTCCTCCTGTACTGTTGCAAGGGTGGGTTATGCTCTCCTTGCCCAGCCTCATTCAGATAGGAGTGGTTTCTTTTTTTTTTTTGTGGTTTGAGTATTGATCTCTGGACTCCTTTCCCAGGTTCAGCCAACACACAGGAGAGGGTCTTCAGGCTTCTCCCCTCCCCCAGCCATGGCACCTATCCTTGCTTTCTGTGATAATATTCACAGGACCCACCCCCTCAAAATGTCTTCATTCCTTGGATCTCACTGGCTCAGCCTCTCCCTTCATGAATAAAGTGACCCTCAAGTCTTCTCTATCCCTCAGAGTGTGACTTCAGCTTTCCCTGGATTGTGTCCAGGCGGTGGCTTCCTCTATTTGGGAGCTGTGACTTTGGGGGTCAGAGCAGCTGGGGCTGCTGTTAGGGTGTCAGGAAATATGCCAGGCTGGCCAGGGTGATGGTTTCTTTGTGTGCAGAGGTCGGACTTGGAACCCCTCCCTTCCCTGTCCATCTGCTTCCTTTTACAGTAGCAACTGCCTGAGGTCATCTGCTTGTAACTGGTGAAGGCTCACCTGACTCACGCTTCTGGGGCCCTCAGTCTCTGATCTGACCCTAGGGCTTCTGAGTGGGTGCTCAGGAAGCACGTCAGATAGAGGAGCCTGGTGGAGCTTTCTCTCAGCATGTGAATGAAGAGGATAGTGGTGAAGGACCACAGCCCCCTTAGAGAGTACTGCCTCAATAGCAGAATGGCCCCCCAAGCCTCACCTCCTGAGAGTTCTGCTGCCTCCAAGAGGACCCTGCTTGGGAACGAGTCTTACCACACGGCACTTGGGGGTCACTTAGGACCCAAGGTATAGGTCCTCCTATAGTCACATCCTGCCTTTCTGAATACTACACTCTTTATCACCTAATTTCCTTTGTCTTCTTCCCATGTGAGCAATGAAACTACATGCATTTGTTTAATTTTCTTGACAGGTTCTCCCAAGAAGAGGGATTATTGAGCTGCTCGTGACCTGTGATTCCTATGAAGACATTAGGAAGAGCTCAGTCAAAGGAAGTACACATGAAGTTAGTTGTTTTAGGGCAGATTTGGGGACCTTAGCCACTATAAGCCACAAACAAATGTTAGAGAGAGCCAGGCCATGTCTTTGGGTCTCTTTCCCAGGCCCTTCAGATAATCCTAGAGATGTGATACCCCAAAAGGTGGGATACAACACCAAAGCCCATGTCCAGTTGTCATCTCCACCTCTTTTCTTGTTGCTGTCAACTTTACACAGAGCTGTACTCTGTTCCACACTGACAGCACATCTTCTCATGTGTCACAACTTCTGTGTCCAGGAATCTGTCTTGGTACTGGTCATGGCTGAGGGTCTGGCACTACTCGCTAATACGGACAGTCACACAAGGAAGCAGAAGATGGGTGTGTGAGGAGAGCTCACCATGGACATTTAGATCCTAGAGAATGTAGCAGCTGGAGACTGAGGCACACTGTCATGGGGACAGGATGGTTGGGTGGGCACAAGGATCCTCTGTCAGCTGATTTTTAGCACAGACTAGCAGCTACTTTGGACTGATTCCCTCTCCCTCTTAGTGGTTCTTTCCATATCTCTGTGTAATCTGGAGCCTGGGGCCAGGGTACCCGCATTCACTCCTAAGTTTTCATCACATAGGGTGGCTTGGACTAGTCCCCGACTGTGTGCAGAGGTGATTAAGTTTCTTCACCTATCTTAGCAGAGTGTTCTCGTACATGCCCAGTGATGTGGGGAAACCATGAGGGCCCTCTGTGCATTGCAAGTGGGCTGCAGGGGGCCCCTAAAATTCTCAGTCCTCAGCACACCACCTTTATGTTTGGCTGGGCCTCCTTCCCTCCCCCAGTGGCCTTGGTCAAGGTGCCTCTGTGCTCTGTCTTCTCTCTAGAGTGTTGGCCACTATTAATCTGAACTCACTTATGGAGAAATCTTTACATCAGCTTCTTTCTGTGCAAGTAGGATTTGCCAGCCATGCAATGTTTCTGTTTTCTTTCTGTGACTTCCTTAGTTTACAGAATTGAGGGAAGACAGTGTGTCTGCACCCTCATCCTTGGCAAGGGCCCAGGCCGTCTGTGGTGTCTTTGGCTTCTGTGCTGGACTGTGAGGAGGAACCCTCCTACGTCACACTGGGCATCTCATACTTATCTGCTTACTTTGACATATGTTGTCTATGACTGCACCGAGTAGTTATGTGCTAAACCAAACCAGACCTGATCCCTACCTGTGTTTGGGGCCCCTGAAATGGATTCTTCCTGTCCCCCTTATGCCTGTCCTTTTTGGTCTGTAGTGACCATGATACCCTCCTTTCTTCTACAAGGTTAGAGTTAGCATTTCCATGAACAAGTGAGAACACATAATATTTGCTTTTCTCATCTGGCTTGCTTCATCTGACACATTGAACTACAGTTTTGTCTACACAGTGGAGAGTTTTAATGAAGTTATACACATTGCTTCCATAGACCTAATGTTTGCACATTTGGCAGCATAAAGCACAGTGCAAACATGACATCTGTGTGTCCTCAGCAGTAAAGGCCTATGTGACTGAGCCTGTCTTGATGATCACCCCCTGCAGCAGCATGCTGATCCCACACTGACTCTGAGGTCTGCCTGGGAATGCATTAAACAGTAACTGTTCCACTGTGAGTGACACTTTTCAAATAGCATTTTTTTTTCAAGGTTCGTGTATGTTGTGGCATGAGCCAATGCTGTATTCTTTTTGTATAATTACATAGCTTTAGATTTGCTGTCATGAAAACTCAGAGGCCATGGACTTCCCTGTATTTCCTGTTTTTTTATGTTAATGTGGTTTTTGAATGTTGATTCTGTCTTGAACTTGGAGATCAGTCTCATTTACCATCACGATTGTCGGTTTACATATTGCCAGTTTCTGCCTCTTCATATATTCCTGAGAATTTTGCTTCCCTTATTCTGAGGATCTTGGTCTTTGGTTTTCTTTTCTTGAAATGCCTTTCTTTGATTTTCAAATTAGAATAATGCTGGCCTAATTTAATGAATTTAGGTGTTTTCTTTCTTTTTCTGTTTTCTGGAAGAGGTTGTATATAAATGTTAACATTTTCCCCTTAATGTTTGATAAATATTATCAATGAAATCATCCAGGTCTGAACTTTTGTTTTTAGAAAATTTTAATCTATAAACAATTTCTCTAATAAAATAGGCCAATTAATGGTATTTATTTCCATATAGGTTTTGGTATTTTCATGAAGATCCATTTTATCTGTATTTTAAAATTGACAGGCATAGAGTTATGTATGACAATTCTTTGTTATTTAATGAGAGTCTTAACTGTCAGTCATGATAGTCTTGCTTTCTTCCTGATAAGGATAATTTTGTGATTCTTTTAATTTTGGTCAGTATGGAAAGACATCTAACAGATTTATTCATCTTTTCAGAGAGCTTGCTTATGGTCCAATTTAAGACTGTAACTGAGATAAAGTAATTGTACATATTTTGAGGCATAACATGATAACTTGAATATATAAATATTTTGATCAAGTTACAGAATTTGTAGTTTTCACTTCTTTAAACATTCGGATTTTGATTTATAACCAAGCTTTCTTTGTAGCTCTTTATAAAATATGCAATAAATTCTTCCTGATTCTTCTGTCATCCTTCCATGCTGAGCACATGAGAACTTATTTCTTCTGTCTACCTGAACTTCAGTATCTGTCTTTTGTTTACTCTTGTCTTAGTCTGTAGTGAGGACTATTTTCTTCTTTTTTTGTATAAATATCATCTTTTTATCTTCCTTATGTGAGTGAGGAGATACTGTTATTGCCAGCTCCTGATATATTTTTTCTTAACCTAATGCCTCCCAGCTTCTGTCACTGTGAATGACAGGACTGTGTTCTTTTCATTGACTGAAGAATATTACTTTGAGTGCGCATGCACACACACACACACACACACACACACACACACACAATTTCTTTTTCTACTCACCCATGATGGAGATCCCAGCCTATCCCATACTCCATCTGTTGTGGAGTATGTGGCAATAAATATAGAAGTCTTCATATCTCTTTGAAATATTGATTTCTTTTCCTTTAGACATATACCCAGTCATGGAAACCCCACTAGGTGGTTTTATTTAGGATGTTTTGAAGATCTTGAATGCTGCTTGTTTCCACAATGTTTGTACATATTTCTACTACCAGTGTATTAGAATTTTTCTTTGTCTGAATTTCTACCAACGTTTGTCATTTTTTGTCAGTTTCTTTTTTTTCCCTTTCTTTATTTTTTTTGGAGACAGGACCAGCCTCTGCAGTTCAGGCTGTCCCTGAGCTCAGCTTTGAACTCACAGCAATCCTCCTGCCTCTGCCTCCCGAGTGTTGGGATTATAGGCGTGAGCCACCACACCTGGCACTGTGGTATGTGGTACTGACTGGTAGTGGGTGTGAGTCTCTGCACCCAGTATTGTGTGTGGTTACCTGTGGTTACCAGATCCTTATGCTTGCAAGGCAGGAGCTGGAATGACTGAGCTAAATCCCTGGCCCCTTTTGCCAGTTTTAATGCCAACTTTTGCACTTCTCAGCCGAGGAACCTGAGCTGGTCACCTGACCTGTTTCTTCATTTGTAATATAGTATCTTTCTTCTGGGCTTATTTCACAGAACAAATTGGTTAATGTACTTCAGTGTGTTCCCGGAAGTCCTCAGTAAAAGTTCATTACTTATTTGTAATTTTAATGTGATAAGTATTCCATAGAAACAAAAAGTAGAATTCCTAAAGACTTACAAACTTTTATGAATTGTCACATACTAAATTGTTTCCTAACAAAAAAGAATAACAACTATTTCAGAAGAACATAATGACAATGGACTCCACAGGTGAGATCACTAAAGTGAAATAAAAGTCTAGAGAAAATGACAGTGTGTATGGAGGGAGCAACAGAACTCGGTGGCTCACAGCCAGACTCAGTCCATACCTGAGTTATGGCTCCGTCCCTACCAGCTGTGATATCTGAACCCTAGTTTCTACTTAAGAAAACAGACTCTGGTCCCCATGTACCCAGTGCCAGCCTTGGACAAGGAAACTCTGAGTCTGCTGTTGAAGAAAACCAGGGAAGCGCATGAGGCCGACAGAGTCTGGAGACCCGGACATGGAGCAGGAGTGCAGGATCCAAACTTATGGATGATGGTGACACTGTGATGTGGGGAAGGACTGGATGTTTTGGACTGAAAAGAAGCAGCTCTGAGTTTGGAAATAGGTGGAAAAGATGAGATTTTTTGAGTTATTTATTGTACCCTAATTTCCCTAACTTCATTTTTGTTTGACTTCGTATTTGTACTTCTTCTAGAAGGATAAGCTCATTCAAATTATGGAATTCTGGGTTGGCTGGTTCAACATATGGGGAAGTTCCCACATTCACAAAAGTGTGCGTGGTAAGTGTATCGCCCTTTTAATTCCAAGTTTAGAACCCTTGAGTCATAGGTCACCAACATCACTCTGCTTGTTAGCTTGCCAGTACACTCGTAAATGTTCATTCAGCATCTGTCATGCTTTGAGCACTTGGCTGGGCTCTGAAGGGACATCAGTGAATCAAAATCACATGGTTCGTGCTCTGCAGTGAGTTTATAATCCAGTGGAACCTGCAGATCATTAGAACTAAAAACAGTGAAGACAGTCCATAGTCAGCAGAAGTCGGGTGCAAGTGATGGAACCAGAGGAGACAGGCCTGTCAGAGAAGGGAAGGTGGCCACAGGTTTGTGGGGAAGCAACAGCTCTGGAGAGGAAGATGGGGAGCATTTGCACAGGCTCTTCATCTGCCAGAAATGCACAGGCCCTTCTGTGGCACAGCTGACGAGTGTGGCTGCCATCAGGAGTCCAGGCCTGTGACACTTGAGGGCTGGACCATAGAGGTGGAGACTAGGATTCTGCCTCCAAGGGGTGGTGTGTACCAAACACTAGTCAGAAGCCCACAGAATGGACCTGTGTTTTGCCAAATAAAACTATGTTGGTTCTAAAATGTTCTGCCCTAGTGATTATGAACACCAGCTCTTTCCATAAAATAAAGCAAGTGATGATGATGATGATTACTGAGGAAAACCAAGAAAGAAAAGAAATAAAGAATCCGATCACACTATATCAACAAACAATATTGCTTTGATCCCATACAAGTCACTGAGCCATGATTCTTACACATTTGAAGTCATTTACTCATTTTCTCAACAATTTGATGCTATAGCAGGACTTCATGCCTTTGTTCAGCAGAAAAAGAGACAAAGACTTTGAGAGAAAAAAACAGGTTTTTCCATGTCTTACAAATAGTGACCAGCATGGCCAGGATTAAATCTCACATCAAACTGCGGTCTGATCTTCCTGCTCCGCACAGTAGACGGGAGAGAGATAGTGGCACCTGTGAAAATGTGGCAGCAAATGAAAGTTTCTGTGGTTAAGACTGAGAACTGATGCTTATGGGCTGCCACCAAGGGTCCCAGGGTCCTCAGAGACACTGTCCTGGAAGGTAGAAATGTGGACAGAATGATAATTTGTGATTTCAAAAATTGGAATGAGAATTGTTTATGTAATTATTTTTTATAAATATAATTTAGTTTCAAATTATGTCACTATTTTAGGAATTTTTTAAAGGCCCTGTTTTGGGCAGGACATACTCTCTTAGAACACATCTGATCAGTTCTGTTCATTTTTTGACTGGAATCATGGTGGGTCCTGGAAGGCAAAGCAACTGATTGTAGGATAGGGGTTAAGACTGATCAGATTTTACCCGAGACCTCGGTCTCCTCACAAGTTTTGCTTTTCTGTTTTCTCCACTTTCCCCTCTGCAGCGGTTGAACATACTGTGTCCACATTTGTCAAACACAGATTTCCTTCAACATACATGTTTGGGTTTATTTGGAGTGCTTTAGCCTCACTTTCTGCTATCAGGGGGTCTGGATCTATTGGGTGTGCCAAGCCCTGAAGATTGTACACTCATTTTCTCCCACCTATGAAGCTCATGGTGCCCCAGCAGATCATCTTCTCAGGAGGTGGGCTGCCTGGGACTGAGGGCTATTCCTCACTCATGGTGTCCACTGTCCTCAAGCAGGTACAGGACACAGGGGTGACTGTTATGAGGCACAGCTGGGCACTGCTGGTACCCCAGGTGAAGAAAGGCAAGAGTGTCCATGTGAAAGTGAACTGGCGGTGTGAACCAGTGTCTCCAAGAGGGGTGTGGGGCTATCCTTTGACTGCAGCGATGGAGCATTCCCGAGGCAGGGGTGTGTCCCCCTGGTGTCTCAGTCTGGGGCCACTGGCTCATCCTGCTCCCGTGCTGAGGTGGGACCTTCCCTGCAGGGCTGCATGGCCAGGGATGGGACCTGGGTGTCTTGTAGACTATGACACTGAGAGGACAGAGGCCAGAGATTATACAGCCAAATATTTCAAGCTTTGCAAATTCCTTGGACATGTTTCAGGTACTCAGCACCCACAGGAAGAGGGACATTTGCTCTCTCAAGGTGTCAGTATTCTGGGACTGAGAGCAGAAAGGGAATATTCTCTTCTGTGAGCAGCAGCTCCACAAAGCATTTGAGAGAGAGGACACCTTCAGGTGCAAATCCTAGATGTCCCCCTCAAAACGAGTAGTTCTGTGTGCTGCTAAGCCTTTAGCATTTTCACTGCAATGAGACAATACCAATAAGGATCTCCTATGTGTGTGGGGGGGAGGTGAAGTAATTTCTCTTTTGTAAACCTCTTAGTACATTGTGGACCTTTGCAACCCCAGATACAAACAGCAAACTTGTCCTGTCCAATTTACCTCATTAGTAAAGTCAGCGAGTGTGTGCTCAGGGCCAGAAGTGACCCTAAAGGTGGAAGCACAGCTCCTGATCCCCAAGAGCATCTTCTCTGTGACTTTGTGTCCACCAGGCTGGTGGGGATGTTAAACGACTCCTACTATACCCTGCCCGTCATTACCATTCCTGGAGAATTACCTCAAGGCCTCACTTGAGCCTCCTTCCTCATGTAGGCACTAGCATGCAGGAGGTCGTGCCAATGGGTGGTACCCATTTGCATCGCAGCAGATCCCCTGCCCCCCTTACCTGACCTCACTTTCAGGGCTGTGTATCATTCCGTGAGACTGTTGCTGTACTTGCCACTGTGGGATGTCCTACAGTACTTAAGTGAGGTGGGTACTGCTTGGGCGTTGTGTAGGGTGGTCACTGGAAATGTGGGAGGAGGGCATGGGTCGCAGAGCAGAGTTTCCTTCAAGCACTTAATACTGGGAAATATGAAAAGTAATCTCTGCCCATGGTCCAAGCTTCCTTCTAGGCAGCTTCTGAAGAGGTCAAAGTTGAAGAATAAATGTTTACAAAAAGGCAGGAGTAAGATAGTGAAGAGCCTACTTCCAGCAAGGCAGAGTCCTCTGGTGAGGGCTGTTAGGAGGACCCTTTGAAACACAGTGCCTTAAAGGAAAGCCTCTGACCTGGTACTGATGAACCTGGGCTTCATCAGCTAGGTCACACCACTACATTTCATGTGCTTCTTCTCTCATTTAAAAATGAGACATCCTGTCCTATTTTGAAGGTGTGTTGGGCCCATAGTGCTTTTGCTTAGGTAGGAAGCAGTGACTGGCACCTGACAGATGCCCCAGGGTTCTTTGCTCAGTGCACTCTCTCTTTGGGACAGTCATTCAGTTGTCATGCAGTTCAGTCTGTTAATCCTGTAGCTCAACTCTCGTGTTACATGTGCTCCCATTCCCATTTAGGGTTCCAGCTCGTGGGATACAAAACTGGACCCACACCCCGAGCACAGCTTTCGGGAAATGAGAGCTTTCAGACTCTGTATGCGAAGAGCCCAAGGTTCAGAGAACTGCAAAGATTTGTCTTGGGCTGTTGGGTCCTGTGGGTTAGGACTAGAAGCTGTGTCCTTAGTGGGAGTCTCCTGACTCCCACCCTGGTAAGTCCAGTGTGGAACATCTCGATCCTGGACGCAGGGCTGGGTGAATACAGGCAGTTGAACTAGGAAGGCTGTCTGCTCCTTCTTGCCTCAGCCTTTCTCCCAGGCTCCTCTCTGCCACCTGGAGGCCTGTCCCGAAGACTACAGGAGCACTGCCATCTCCCAGGGCACATTGAGGGCTGGCTCTTCTCCCAGGGACACCTTCTCCTACCTGCCGGTGAGCCTCCCTCTGTCTGCTCTGTGCTCCAGAGTATTGAACAGAAAATGGTATGCATGCCCGGCCATAGTTTTTCTGGAACATGTCCCTTTCTTCCCTCTTCTTCCTCACTTCCAACCATATTTTCTTGCCTTTTCCACCCTATTTTATTATTGTTTAGATAATTCACCAAGTAGAAAAGTTTAAACAACGGTAAGATATAGGCAGAAATAATGGAAATATTTGTTCATACCCATCTTATTCCGATTCATCTGTGCATTTCAGATCTTTATAGAAATAAAAATTGTCTATATTTAATTTCCTAAACATACAAATAAAAATTTTGTACTAATGGGAAAATAGCATAAAATATGTTCTGCAATTTATTTTTATTCGCAATTTGCAGTTTAATTTTTACCCCATTTTTTTTTATCCATGAGCTCACCGAGCCAGCATAAATGAACAAATATGAATGTATATATCAGCAAATTAGTATGAGATGAACAACTTCTCATTATCATTGTGAAAAAGAGTACATTGCTGTTACCAGTGAAAACTGATTTTCTTTTATAAGTATATGTTTATTTGTGAGTTATTAATTTCATTAAATTCCATTTTTCAATGTGATATTTTCATACACAATATGAATATTCAGTGTATATCTACCCCTCCAATAATACCATTTACAGCTTTCTCCCATACCCATGTTCCCTTATTCTTGTCTATTTATAGTCTCTTTCTACTCCCATGTTATCTTTTCTCTTTTATATGTTAGAAAAAACATGCAAACTTGACTTTCTGAGTCTGGCGTGTTTCACTCAGTAACATACTCTCTTGCCAAATGATGTTCTTCTTTTGTTCCTCTCTGTAGCTGAATAGTACTTTATTGTGTACATTTGCCGATGTTTTCTCACTCATTCATTCATGGGAACCCCAACTTGTTTTATCTCATATACTGTGAGTTGTGCCACAGTAACCATGCTATGCAGGTGACCCTTAGTGTCTGGCTTCAGTTCTTTGAGGACGTATCACAGAGTTATGTAACTGGGGCATGTGGTAGTTCTCTTTTAGCTTTTCTGAGGAACTTCCATTGTGGTTTCTATAGTGGCTGCACTAAGTGACATTCTCACTGGCAATGTATAGGTTCCTGATGGCTTCTCCTCAAAGGTTAGCTACCATATTGTATTATCTGTAATGTGTCCTTTATTGAATAGAAGAGGTAAGAATTGAACCCAGGGCCTCTCTCCTTCTTAGCAGTAGCTCTACCATTGAACTATGCTGCCTATCCTTTGTTCCACTCTGTAAGATTCAAACATTCATTGATGTTACATTGATTTATTCATTTTAACTGACACATAACTGTCCTGTAGTAAAAGTAAGATAATTCAACTATTCTACTCTGGATGGAAATGCTTAAAAGAGCTCCCCATTGAAGAGGCTATCAAAAGATGGAAAGATGTCCTCTGCTCTTGGGTAGGAAAAACCAGTGCAGTGAGAATGACCATATTACCAGTCATATAGATCAATTCTGATTAAACCACCATTCACAATTGTATTTGTCTTTTCAAAAAACCTAAATTATATCTCCAATGATTATTTGTATTGTGCTTTTTATTATCCATTTTTAAAAGAATGTTCTGATCTTTGTTTTATCCTTTCTACTGCTGCACTTGTGTTTTGGATTTTTTTTTTTTCTAGATCCTCGCATTGCTTTGTTAGTTTGTTTATTGAAACCTTTCACTTTTTTTATAGGCACTTAGTACTATAAAGCTCCATCTTTGGATTTCTTTACTGTGTCCTTCAGATTTTGGTATGATCTATTTTCATCTTTGCTAGTTTCAAGAAAATTGAAAAAATTCCTTTTACACATTTTCACTGACCTTGCAAGTATATGTCCTTTTATTAATATATGTCTGCACAGTTTCTAAAGTTCTTCTCTCTGTTGTAGTCAGAGAAATTCATTGTGTGATTTCAGGGTTGCTAACTTTCCAAAGACTATTTTCTGGCTTAACATGGCCCATTGTACATTTTTCCTCAGAATTTTCTTGCCCTATTTGTCCTCCTTGCTTAGAATAGCTTCGTTAGGGCTGATATTCTTGATATATATTTTCTAACTGGACTTCCATATACCATCCTCTTCCCTGCTTCTGTAGTTTCTGTTGTTATTCTAATAGGAATTCCCTCGTGGGATACATGGCCCTTTTGCTTACTCTGTTTGAACTCTTTGTGTTGGAATTTTTCAGTTTGATTATAATGTGCCTCTGGGAGGACATTTTGTTGATATAATATAATTGAACTTTTCTTTTTTACTTTTATAGATTGCATATTTATATGTTTCCCACTATTTGAATGTTTTCATTAATCTGTCTTCAGCTGGGGTTTTTATGCCTTTTCTCCTTAGTGGCCTTAAGTTTTTTGTTGAAAATTTAGCAATAACTTTGCACCCCTTAGCTTTTCATATTTTCTATTTTCATCAAAGACTTCAAGTGCTGTGTAACTTCTCATGTGGTTTCTTCTGTTGTCTCTGACTTATGGAGAAGTCCGTTTCTTTTTTTTTTTTTTTTTTTTTTTTTTTTTTTTTTTTTTTTTTTTTTGTCTTTGGTTGTTTGTTTTGAGACAGTACTTCATGCTGGCTTTGAACTTGTGGTGACCTTCCTGCCTGAGCCTCCCTACAACTGGAATTACAAGTGTGGGCCAGGACAGCTACTTTAGAAGTATATCTCTTAATTTTGCAAATATTTGGCATTTAATAGTTCTGGGTGATTTGTTTTGTTTTTAGACAGGGTCTCACTTTGTAGTTCATGCTAGCTCTGAGCTCACTATGTAGCTCAGGTGAGCTTCAAACACACAGCAGTCCTCCTTTCTCTGCCTCTCGAGTGCTGGGATTACAGGCCTGAGCCACCAGGCCCAGCACTGTGGTATGTGATACTGATTGCTGGTAGGCATGAGTCTCCGCACCCAGCATTGTTGTATGTGGTTACCAAGGATCAAACCCCAGCCCTGTGCTTGCAAGACAGGTGCCAGAACCACTGAGCTAAGTCCTCGGCCCAATAGTTCATGTTTTTATTAAAATATATGAAGATCCTTTACCTCAAGATGGAATGAAATTTGTAAATACTTTGATGTATACATAAAAAGACATGTAATCTAAAGATGTTATATCAATGTCCACATATGTCAATACACTCCATTTGTTAATCCTGTTGTTTCAAATGTTTTATATATTTATTGATGCTTTTGTTTTTTTCTACCAGCTACTTATATAAAATATATACACTATTTAATCTCTCCTTATGATCCTGTCAATATTAAATGTATACTTTTAAGTTTCCTATGTATAATTTACATATTCATAGTAAGTTAATACTATTATTATGAGATGCCCCTGTGTATCTCTGTGATGGCTTCTGTCTACATGTCCCCCCAAGGCACCATGCAGTCAGGGGTGCAGCTTTTCAGAGTTGGCTGGATCTATAGTGTGTGAAGCTGGGATCAAGGATGCAGTGCTGGGACTGATTCATGGTGTGATGCTAGGATTAGTGGAGGCCCACCCTGGGTGTGCGTGCTGTTCACTCTAAGATTACATATAAGATACATGGGACAGAAAAAAGAGCCATTGCTTATTGCTCTTTGCTTGCTGCTTTGCTGCCTTCTGCCTGCTATGGATTATTCCTTCTTTGCTGTGCCCCTCTGCCTGCCTCAGAGCAGCCAGCTGTGCACTGAAACCTCTACAAACTTTAAGTCATGATAAATGCTTCCTTCCTTAACCGTGGATGCTGGGTGTTTTACTTCTATCAATGCCTTTAAGGTTTTGATGATTCCCTTATACATAGCACATTAATGGCTTTGTATAAAATCCAATCCAGCAATTTTTGTGCTTTTATTTAAACAACTTGTAAGACTCCATTTTTATATTTTAAGCTACTTTGGTGTATTTATTTTTTCTGTTCTTGTCTTCTCTGTTTCTCATTCTTTATTTCTCTCATTTTAAATTTGAAAAATTACTTATTAATCAAGTAAGTAATTCTCAAGCAGCTATGAAATTTGCTCTTCTAAATATTACTATATATTTAATTATTATATTGTATAGTTGCTTAAATATTTCTAATTCCACATCAAAATTCTGAATTTGGGCTTTTATGGGATTTTTTTTTTGAGACAAGGTCTTGCTTTGTAGCTCAGGCTAGCCCTGAGGTCAGCCTCAGACTCATATCAGAGTAATCCTCTTACCTCTGCCTCCCAAGTTCTGGGATTATAGGCCTGAGCCACCATGCCTGGCACTGTGGTATGTGGTACTAATTGCTGTTCGCCATGAATCTCCACACCCAGTATTGTTGTATGTGGTTACCAGGGACTGAACCTGCGCCCTTGCACTTGCAAGACCGGTACTGGAACCCTGGGTTTTTATGCTTTTAATCATATCACCTGATTGTGGAAGATCACTTTAAAGCCTGTATTTTACAAATGTGGCACCCAAGTCACTTGTATATCTATTTGTATTATTTGTTTACATCCTTTTTTTTGGTATTATACTGTCCTTTCCCCTCATACTTTGATTACTTTTGAATGAATATCAGACACATATGTAGAAAATATGATATAAATGTCCTCAAGCCTGTGATAGTGCTTCCCACTCATCTGGAGATGAGCAGAGTCACAATTATAGAAGTGATTGGAAACAATGCTTGCCGAGATGGAAAGATTTGCAATCCAGTCTTCTAATAAGCTCTGGTGTCCTAGGTTCACAGTGCAGAGAACACATTGCTCAGCAGGGTTCCCTGCACCCAACTTTGGTTCCCTCATCCTTGAAAGTGTATGAAAGATTTGCACATCTTGACAGCTCTCCCTTGGTAAGCAGGGGCTTATCATGGAAAAACTGCCTGGATGTCTCTTGGGGTTTTGTCCCATAATTCTTTATTTTATTTATTTAATCAGCTGATTGAAAAAGTTGTTATCAGGAAAAGTCTTTATCTCTTTTGCTTAGTACTGATTTTTCAAATCAGAAAACCTGCTTTAAAGTATAACAGACATCCACAGGATAGTGACAGCTATAGAATCACACTGAGGAGAGTGTTGGTTTCGGTCATGTTTACCTCCTGTTCCTAGACAGCGGTGTGGACATTCTAGGATGTGCCCCTCCCAGAAGCACATCCACACTCGGTGCTGTGGGTCTCCCTTCCAGCTCTCACCATTGAGTGCCTAGGGCCTGAGGTTTGCCTGCCAGGATGAACCTGCCCCTAGGACTCAGCCCTTCCTTTTCAGAGCTGGCACCAACGATCTGTGTTCATCAATGACCATAACCTTGGGTGATACTGAAAGATTGGGCCTCAGAGGACCCTATACCTTTCCTGGTGTCTGGATCCTTGCTGGAGACAGTGAGGTCAGTGAGTAGCCTCTGCCTCGAGGTCTCTAAACCTTCAGGTTGTCTTTGTCTTCAGAGTATAAGCCATAGTGTCACTCTCATCCTGCCCTAAGTAGGCTTAACCTTTCTGTGATCCATCTTCCCTTTCCTCCCAGATCATCCCATTTGAGACAATTCAGAGTGGTTCACATATCTGATCAACAGTCAAGCCCCAGTTGGAATACTAGGTTTTAAACATTTCTTGGATTAGTGCATTTCATCTATAAATAGTTTTCTGGGAAGAAATTTGATATTAAGAATATTCAACATAGCATGTCCTTCAATACCTAAAAATATGAAAATATCCTTAAAAAATCAACAAAGTTTTTGTATATATTTTACATCACATACATATGATGACTATTTTTAGGCTATTGTCTTCAAAGTCTTTAACGATGATTGGTCTAGTTAAATGCTTAACCTTTAGCAGGTTTTTATTCTTTGATTGAATGTGCCTTAAGTCAATGTGAACAAAATAAAAGCAAACTTCACTTCTGCCTCTGTATGTTCAGTTGGGAGGAAGGAAAAGAGAGGAGAGCCCATGGAAGGGTATGGGTGCTGCTCTTCCTTCACTGGCAATAGTACTACCTCCATGACTAGCAAAGGCATGGAGAGACAGAGAGAGACAGAGAGAGAGAGAGTAGGAGCAGAGCACAGCAGAGGACCATGTTCATTGTCTTTAGGCATTTTTCAGCAGCTCTGTGTCTCCAAGACAGCCCAGTGGGTCTTATCCAATGAGAAATAATTTGGTTGTTTGGTTCAGACACTTGCAACAGTAAAGCCTGACATAGACTTTGTCTGTTTTATTTCTTCTTGGCCATCTGGATATATCTGAGGCTCTTACTGATAGTAGACAGGTGTTAGTGAGATTAACATGCTTACATGAATAATACAAGCAATCTTCTCAACTGTCACCTCATAAAACTAGTCACACTTGCCTAAATCTAATCCATTGACCCATAACAAGAGTTCCTCACATTGTTAAATGTAATGCTTCAGAGGCTCGAATAATTTAGGTAATAGTCTAGTGTTGTAAGAGTGGAAGGAAATCCCTTTCCATTATATGTATCAATTTTGATGAAGGAGACGGCGAGGTAGAGTAAAAGAATGCGCGATGGGGTATGTACATGTTCCAGCTCTCCATGGTGAAAATATTCATTATGAATCATAATTGTATACCAATAAAAATCCATTCAAAAGAAAGAGATTACCAGAGAAATGAAAGGGTATGTGGTAAAGTGGAAGTAGCAAACATGCACTGTGGACTTGGCTGGTGAGTGGGTATTCAATGTGCCATTCTTTCAACTTTTCTTTATATTTGGTAGTTTTCTCAATAAACATCTTGGGAATAAATGACAATAACAACAATAATAAAATCTCTCCTTCTTTAAGTTGCAAGTGTGGGATATTTTGTCTCAAAAAGGAAAAAAGTGACTAAGACAGCCTATTAGCCAGTTTTCCATCATTACAGTGAAATACCCCAGACAACTAGTTTTATACAAAAAATGTTTACTTATTTCGTAGTTTAGGATGTTTAGAACTGAAAAGACCTAGTATAGATTCAATGGCCAAGCTTTATCTACTTCCCTTCATGCTGTGGATAACAGAGGTAGGAGTGTGTGTCAACATCAAGTGAGTTATTTCAACTATAAGTGGACAGAAAATTGGGCAGGGCTAAAATCTGGCAGTTACAAATATCCCCCTTTGAGAATGAGCAGCACAACACTTCCCATAGCTGCACCTCTTAAAGGTCCACAGCACCCTCCAATAACACCAGTCTTGGAAGCAGGTCTTTGGCAGATGGACCAGACGGACATTACCTATATTCAGTCCACAGGAAACAGTATATATTCAAAGTCTTACAACAATTAAAGTTGTATCATAGCAGTATTTATTGATATATCTTAATTAGTATTTCCATTTTAAAATTATATATTACAGCGTGGATAATTTTTATAATATATATTTCATAATTTTTGAATTATAATTTAGATGCATTTGCTTGCTCAAAAAGGTTTCATATTCTTTCTAAAGTTGTGAAGCTAATATAGTCTAATACAGGAACTCTCAATGTATTTCCCCATGTACTTAAATATATGAAAGTTCATAGTAACTATTTTTATATAGTTCCTAGTTTTAATTATTGTTAGCCATTGTTTTTATTTTACTTTAATTTTATCAATAAAGTTTGCATGTTTTACTTCATGTAGCATCTCAAATACATATTTTAATTTCGAGGTGAACATTTAGAAAATCAACAAGTTACAACAACACACTCCATTCTAACCAGGTGATTTCACTCAGAAGGTGAGGATGCCAGAAAGCAGCCCCTGTGTTTCCCCTACAGCCCATCACTGTTTGGTTGCCAGGTCCTCTCCGCTCCCCTTACCAGAAAGTAGCACATTAGGAGCCCTCCGTGATCTCTCCTGCCTCACTGGGGCTCACTCTCTGGGTCAGGAGCACTGTCAGCCAACATATGATCTGTAGTGCCTCCTGTCTCAATAGAACTGAAATGGAACACTCCCCTTGGTCCACACCTCTCTCCATCTCCACCTGCAATACCATTTTTTTCCCTTTTTGAATGAGTTATCTGTATCTTCCTTCTTAGATTTTCCCCCACCATTTCTTTTGCAGCCCATTCCAGTTGACTTCCTCTACCTCAGGACCCTAATTTCACCAAAACTGCCTGTCCAGTTCACCAATATCTGGAATGCTATATCCATTGGCCAGTTCTCAATCTTTCTTTAACTGGCCCTCTAGCAGCACCAATACAGTCCCTATTTTTCCATCAGTAACTTTTCTCTCTTGAGGTCTGGGACATCCTGCTTTGAGTTTCTTCTCATTTCTTCCAGTCTAGGTGATGTCTTCTCTTTTCTCATCAGATATACTAGGATTTATGATTGGTCCTTTCTCTCTGCCACACTTAACCCACTGATGATCTCACTGAGGGTATTATTTTATATTGCCAACTCTCTATCAAGTCTTAAATTGATATCTCCATCCAGCTTTCCTGAACAACAATTTTGCAGCAGCCTGCATGGTATCTCCCTTAGTCATCTTATCCTCATCTCCAAAGCAACAAGCCCAAGCCCACTTCCCTACCTACTTGCTCCCCTTACAAGTCTTCTGTAGCTTAGGAGATGGCAACTTTAGTTCATAGTTTCCCAAGCATGTTAAAGTCATCTTGGAGTCTTCTTCTTTTTTTTTTTTTTTCCTCATTCCATGAATAAAGCATGAAGTACAATAATTCTCTTGTCTTTGCTTTTCAAATATTTCCAGAAATCCAACATTGCTCGCCCTGTACATTGTCTCACACAAGAAGGTATGAGACAACATCAACTCCACACATGGCTCTAATCTGGATCTTCACTGTCTCTCATAGGCATAGGCATGAGTACCACCACTGCTTCTTCCTAGCTACTGTTTCTTTCTCCTAGGGTTTATGGCAACCAATTCTAATGCTTGGGAGGTAATAGAACATTAAGTGGCGGGGCGTAGTAGGAGGTGTTTAGCCCCTGAGGAAATTACACTCCTGCTCCTTCATGTGCCTGTACCTCAGAGTCAAAGCCTTGACTCTGATCTTATCTGCTGCCTTCTGCCCTTCACCTTTCTCCCATCTGGTGCCTTCCTGCTGAGTGCCTTTGCACTATCTGTTCTTTCTGCTTGGGCAGCCTTTCACCCAGGTAACAGCATGCTCAGCTGAGTCCGCTGAGCTGTTCAGAGCTTTGTTCATTTAGCCTTTGCTCAGGGAGACCTGCCGCCTGTGTGCCCCTCCGCTATACTTCGAGGCCTCTTTCTCTTTCCTACTTTTTCTTGCTATGGAGTTTATTATCTTT
>PVIR01018038.1:0-33950 GCA_004026965.1 Petromus typicus
AGACTCAAAGCACAGGTCTGTATAAATTATGATAGTATTGCATGCACTTTGCTTTTTTTCAGAACACTCCATTATGTGACATCACTGAAATAATTTATGACCTGTGCTCACTTGTTTACCAATTGTCTCTCCTTTTAGAATTTAATTTTCATTTGAGCAAAAAGCTCTTCTCTAACTTCGGTGATCCTAGTGTCCAGAAGCATGTCTTGCATATATATACTGAATGAATGAATTTTATAAATTACATGTAAAGAGAGAGTGTGTTGTGTGCATTTGAGAGTTAAAGGTGGGTTAGAGAGAAAGGAACACACTAGAGGAGCATGGGAGAGGACTTACATTCCTCGAGATGCTTCTTGCACGCATTTACCAAGTATTGATGAAAAGATTCTGTCCTTTAAGAAGACTTTTGGGTTGCGGGTGACATTTTTTTCAAGTGAATCTGTGATATGATAAATACAGTGGTACCTCAGTTCGCGAACTTAATTTGTTCTACAATTTTGGAAAAGAAGTCCACATTTGTGTTTGTGTGGAAAAGATGGCCGCAGTCAGTCTTTTTTTGTCACCCAGTGCGGAATTTGGAAACAATTTGCCGAGCGCTTCTGTTTGCAGACCCAACTGTTCATAAAGTGTTGGTGCACTGAGGTATCACTGTGGTCTATGTTTCTTGTCTTCACACATATTAAAAAGTCTGTCAAATGCATTTTACTAGAGTAGTTGCTAAATACAGAATTCCTTGCTGAAAAAGCATTTTGATGAGACACCCTTGGGAACACAGCAGCCTGAGTGTAGTGGGGGAAATGGGCGTCCTGCATCTCTTCCCTCAGGTCCCCACCTCCATGGGAAGCTCCGCTGGCTTTTGTGTCAGCAGGAGCTTCGCCTCTCTGAGCCTTTCCCAGAAGATGGACAGTGGCGCCTAAGCTCTTTGTCCCGGAAATGCCCGCCTTTCATGCAGGCAAGGTGGGGCATTTCCTGGGGGAGCTCCAGCGCTCTCCACTTCCAGACCTTTCTCATCTTTCTTTTGACCAGGCTGTCCTGACTGCTCAGTCAGTCTCCAGGGAAGCTCTGTATCCCCAGCTCTCCCAGCTCTTCCAAGGCTACCCCTATCATTCCTTAGTTAACCCCTTTAGCAGATACTTGTCAAGCTGTCTATTTGTTACTTATTTACTTAGTTGGTTTGCTTGAGACAGGGTATTGCTACCCAGCCCAGGCTGGCATCAAACTTGTGAGCCTCCTGCATGCCGGATTATAGGAATGTACCACCATGTCCTGTTTAGTTTAAGCTGACGTTAAGTGTTTCATCTGTTGTGGGAAGAGAGGCACATGATGCGACTGAGACAACTCCGTGTCAGAAGACGGGAAGTGTCTGTGATGCGAAGGACTCCTCATACCTGTACTTTGATACTTTCAGTGCTCCTCAAGCAGAGGTTGGTTTTGCCTCCAGGAACCTTGACAATGTCCAGAGGTATTTTTGTTTGTAGCTTCATAAAGGAGAAGAGGTCAGGGCTCTAGGCGTTTTATTAGTGGGATTAGTGGGTAGAGCCAAAGGATGCCATCATCCTACAGTGCAGCACTCACAATGAAGAATTACTGCCCTGACTGGAATACTTTGGGCCTCACAGGTCCTGGTGGGTAAGGTCCTTCTGGCAATGCCAGGGGACACCTGTTACAAAGTCACTGGAGGTGAAGGATCATGTTTTGGGGAACTATGGACTGATTTGTCTATATTTGGGTTCCATTTCTGTTTCTTTTTAGACACCAATGAGTGTTGAACAAATGCATACCTGCATAAGAGATAACATCTAGAAATTTAGAAATTGTAATATTTTTTCCTGCCTCTATCCTTCCCCTCTTTTTGCTCAGATCTTTCCTCAGCCCTAAATTGTTCAATATACATTTTAAGTCTTCCTATGTTGCTTTTATTTTTTTTTTTAGTGTATGATGATTTTAAGGGGGAAAGGTAAATAGGATAGTCATTTTTACCTGGCAAAGTTTTCGATTTCTACTATGGCAAATATTTTTGTCAGTAGAGGTGGGACAAGATTTATCTTCGTCCCTATTAAATAATAATTATGCCAATGAAGAAAAGATTTGGAAAGTTTTTCACTAAAGTTAATAGCAATGAAGAGTCAACTTATGTGACTAAAATTGTATTAGAAGAAATGTTAATAAAGGAAAAACTCTAAACTTTAACCAGGAATCAAGGATATTACCTGTTATAAGGGATAATAATTATAATTACTTATATAATTTGCTTTACTTTTTGATTAGTGCATATTAGTAATACTAGGGTATTTCATTTAGTCATATTCATACATGTATATAGTATACTTTGATCAAATTTTATTTTTAAGTGCTTTAGGATAAATATTCTTAATAAACAATGTGTTTTAAACTAACACCCACTGCCAAATATGTAAAACTAAACTTTGAAATGATGATTATGGTTATCAAAAATCATTAGGACAAATTATATAGATCACATTCATCTTGAGTTTTGCCACTTTCTTGTCTCTATATTTCCATGTTATCATATCACTGGCATTTATTATAAAGAATATGTGTTCGTGTTCAAATATATTAACATTTTTCTGAAAGCAAAAACAAAAAATAGCTTTAAAATATCACTCTAAAATCTATAAAAGAATGGATCATTAATTACCTGTTTCAAATATTACCTGATTCCCACTTAGACTTATTGTCTCATTTCTTTTGGACCATGGTTTCTAATTCTGGCAGTGTATCAGAACCATTTAAGAACTGGTAACAGGGCTGAAAATCTTAAAATACCAGTAACAGACTCCAAATGATTCTGACATCCGTTCCTGGCCATCTGGGGAGCTGCGCTGCTAAGGCTTATGCTGAAGCAAATTTTAAATGTAGAGGCCAGATTCTGAAATGTTTAATTTGAACCTGCCAAATGCTTCAGGTACTGAACTACACCACATTTTCCCAATGGCAAAAACACATGGGAAGAAGAACCACAACTTTTTTATCCAGTTTCCAGTTGATAGACATTTTGGCTGTTTCCAAGATTTAGCAATCACAAACTGAGCTGCTATAAACATGAGTGCACACATATCACTGTGATATGAATCTTTTAATTCTTTTGTGTATATACCTAGCAGAGGAATAGCAGGGTCAAATGACACCTCTAATTGTAGTTTTTTGAGGAATGAAGTATTACTCTGCCATAAAAGATAAAATTGAATCATTTATACTTAAATGGACATACCTTGAGAACATCCTCATAAGTGAAATAAATAGGTCACAGATGTGTAAATACCATATCTTTTCTCTGGTATGAGAAAATGAAGTTGTAAATGAGTTCTAGAATGTATGTTCTATATTGTGAAATAGAAACTACTCAAAGCGAAATGGGGTGAAGGGGGAAAAATAATGAGATTGTAACAAAAATGAAAGGAAACAAAGCTTATATATATAGGGGGCGGGCATCGTAGGGTGGGTAGGGGTATGGAAAAAAATGAGAATCAAGTTGTGTCATATACTGGTACAAATTCTCATTGTTGAGTGCAATCATGACATATATATATATATATAATGTACCAATGAAGATTTCAATTTAAAAAAACACGGGAAGGGGAGCGTGTCATGGCATGATTAGTAATCTTTTTATCACAATAAGGACATTGACGACAGCACATCCAATTCAAACTGGAGAAAGGCTGTCTTTTTTATTTCCTGTGAAGAGATGTGAAGCGAATAACTAAAGCTGATTATCAAGTTAGTTAACCAGAGGCCATTCAACTAAAGCAAAGCAATAGAAGCTCCCAGTTTCGCTGAATAATATAATTCCATTTAGTCCTCAGAAAATGTCACATCAATCTAATTGTGTATAAATGAATCATAGTCTTAATCAGCATTTCCATAAATATGTTGAAAAGCAGCTCTGAAAATATAGAGTATAGAATGAATATAATATGCATGATCCCAGTTTCTACCTTCCATTTCATAGCTTTGCTCTTTTGGTCTTGCCTAATGAATGTCTATATATTTACATATACGGGGGTGCATTTCATCCGCACTGACCCACCCGTGCCTTTGAAAGGCAACACCTCTAGGTAAATGCAAGATGGCCCATTTTGTTCAATGAATGACAAGCTTAATGGTTATTTCAGGAATGCAATGCATTTAAAATTACAATGACAGCTGATTATTTATTAATCATTTATCGTGTTTTAGGTGGTTAACTAAATTTAAATTTATTATCTCAATCACAACCATGACCATATAAGATAGGTACGCTCATAATTCCTGTTTAACAAATAAGGAAACCAGGACACAGATAAGTTGCCCAGAGTCAATAGTAGAGCTTCTAAATAATTTCATCAAAAGCAAAATTTCCTATTAAAACATGTAAACACTCAATTTCCATTTAAAAACTAGGTAAAAGGACTGCCCTGGAGCATCTACTTTCTGGACGGAGGAAGCTACACATCTGGTGGGGGAAATACCCATGACACGTGCCCACTCAAGCTGAGTCAGACCAGGTATGTACATAGACAGGAAGGGCTGAGGACAAAACTCTCAGCCTATTTCTGGTGGGCAGAGATATTAAAGTTCATTACAAAGAACTACGTGAGGTCATCTGGCAAGCAGGAGTCAACAGGGCAGGGCCCAATGACCAGCTCAGCTCCAAGAGCTTAAGCCTGCCTGTGTCTCAAACTGATCAGACTGAAGGAGAGATGACGAGAGCTCTCCGGTAAATTGCCACATGCCTGACACTCAGTCTTTATTTTTTTCAACTTTCCAATGACTTCATTTGAACCATACACATGGCATGATGGAGAAAGTTTGCCAGTTCAAGGAGGAAACCAGCAGTCCCTGGAGCCATCTGTGCCTTTAGTCGCAGAGGTTTTCCATAGCATCGTGGGAGCCGGGTTGTAAAACCCAGCATGTCACAAGAGCCTCCCATGTCAGCTGTGGCTTCCGGAGGAGGAATGAAAACAATGCGGATCCACCGGCTGATGGAGAAAAGCCGGCAAACTCTGTACCCCGTACCTCAAAGCTATCCCGATTATTCTTAGCATCTCACAGAACTCATACATAAATGTCATCACATTTCAGGAACAACTACTAGAACCACAACAGCTTTGGAAGAATTTGGGGAAAGATGAGTCAAATTAACATGCAACTGAAAAATACTTTTAGTTGGATTTATGGATTAAATTCATGAAAATGTAAAGATATCAACTTGTGGATTTAGTCTTCATTCTTACTTTGTTATTCATGCTTCAAGATGACAACCCTTTATTTTTGTGATTTGTCAGCCAGTCAACAGGGATAGTTATTTTCCTTTTTCTCCATTCCTTTTAATTTGCTTTTAGATGGCCTGCATTGGAAATGTGTGTGGCAGCAAAACATTGCTAACTATACAGTTGTAAGCAGATAAAGTGCCATTTAATTTAGGTCAGTTTTTTTTTTCAGTCACTATTTTTAGCCAGTGATATTACTCCTGCTACTATTTTAAATATGTATATATGATATCTGTATTTCCTAAAATAAAGGAATTGCGTATAATGTATTTAATATCCTTCACTTATGAGGTAGAATCAAGATATGCAGTGAATGTTAAACTACTCAACAGTTTACCCTAAGCCTCACCCGGGCAGCATATTTGTGTACATATAGGCTATTCTGATAGGCAGGTGTCCTTTCCACTATTCAATTATTATATTGAATAAATTTGATAAAATTGTCACTTCTATATTTCCTGCTATATTATCTAATGAAAATTAACAAAAATATGTAAATTTGCTATAAAAATAATAAAATATGCGAATCCTGTATTTAAATGATTGGCAGGAGGCTGTGTACTGTCCCTTCAGGCTGCCACTCTCAGGGCATTGTGGACACAATGTGGACACAATGGGGACAACTCCAGACCCACAGGCAGTGAGCCTTGTGCATTGGAACACCGAGAGAACTTCTGGGGTCATGGCCCACATTCTGGTCTTTTCCCTCTAGATTTTATCCTCAATTTGGACCTTACATATAGTAAACAACATTTTCTAGTTGTTTTTAAAGGCACTTTATTTATTTATTTATTTATTTGCAGTGCTGGGGATCAAACTTTTTCTAGGTTTTAAGCCACAGGTATTATCTAGCTCACGAAACAGTGCTAGCCAACAGAAGGACCTCCTGAGCCATTTTCAATACAAGTCACCTCCAAAGAATAGCTTTTATTATAGTTTTAGCTGCAAAATAGAAATGTCTCTCTAGATAAAGAATACATGGAAAAGTTCAGTATAACTGCCTTCGTGAGTAATTACTCAAGTGCTTTGGAACGATTTTTTTTATTTAATTCTTGTGCCTCCCAACAAATCTTTCTGAAGCGTGGAGGTTCTATTTTAAAAATTAATAATCACTTTTTAAAAACAGGAAGTCACTGAGGCACAAAGAAGTCCCTTTCTCCTGGGTTTTCGAGACAGATTAAAACCTAAACAATCTGCCTGCCCAGAAGATATTCTTTAAAGCTACTCTGCCTCATGGTAAAATGCATTTAAAACATTAAACAAAATGAGAGCATTTCAATTTTTTTTTAAACATATTTTAAAGTACGAGGTTTGCCTTCACAGGGGCTCACGCAGCTTGGAGTGACACCAAGCCCCAGCACAAGGTTATCAGACTCCATCCACCCCACACTGGTGAAGTAGTAGGAGTTGAACGCCAACCCCTTCTTAGTAAGTCTGAGAACAGAGAAATTGGAAAATAGCTTCTGTATTTTATGGCTGGAAGGAAACTTATAGATATTTTAATCTGTGTAGGTTATTGATTACAATTATGCAGATCATTTTCCTTTTATAGATGAAAAGCTAAAGCTCGGAGCAATGCGGGCCCTTTACTGGGTGACACACAGATCACTCGTGGCAGAGCCGTATACAATCGCTTCTTTCTGAGCACATTCATTCAATTTTACTGAGGTACTTCAGATCTGTGAGAGACAGCTTCCTATTTTTCTTTTCCAGAGTTTTAAAAATATTAAAAGCTAATGGCCATGTATTTTTGTCAATTTATTTACCCTTTTTTTGGGAGGGGGGCTTTTCAAGTACACATTGGTGAATGAAAATGTATTTAGATTTCCCAAGAGTATTTAAATTTCATAAGTTCTACATTTCTTACAAAAGAATCCAAGCCCAGCAATTTAATTTTCATGAACTAAGAGCTTTGATTAAAGCCTTTACCTTGACAAATAATTGGTTTTGGGAATAGGGGGTAGAGATAATTCCAAGATATGATAAGCATGTATTCATTTATTCAAACAGATATGCACTGTGTGCCTAATAGATACAGGTCCTGCAAACATAATTATAGCATGTTTCTCTCTCTTGAGGAATCATTATTTTTCCTCTCTTCCTTATTAACAAAGAATATGATATATTTATTCTTGCTGTTCTTAAATTAGGTTGAGCATTACTACGAGGGTGTAGTAAGAGCACTGTTTGTGGTATACCACATGATTTTAGGTGGTAACACAGAAACACTCTAAAAATAGTTGTGTATTATTTTAGTGTGTGAAAATGTCATTATATATGCAATGTAGTTGTATATTCATTTCAGTGTAAAAAAACCAAAAGAGCTCACAAATGTATACTAAATGGATGTCCTGGCTCAGGGAATGGCTCCTCACGCTGAAGCTCCCCTGCATGCAGACTATGAACTGCAGGCAGGTCTCAGGTGTGCTCTATAAACCCTCCGGCCATCACACTTCGGAAGGATGGCAACAGGGAGTTTTGAAAGTACAGGTGATACAGATTAATAGCCTGGATTCCGAATTGTGGTGGCTATCGGTGCATCCACTTTAAAAATACCTTAAAATGTCACTTCTAGAGGTAGATAGTCATTCCTTTGCAAAGTATAACATACAACCATAGTGTGTTAATCCTGAGTAGTTCCATTCTCTCTCAGGAACAAATATCTTGGTACACATTAGAAATTGATTAGTTATTATTTGTAGCACTGCCTTAACATGTTTTATTTGTAAACCATATCATTTCTTTTAAAAATATTTTATGGCTACCTTCTAATTATGCCAAACGATTATTCACTTTCTCATTTTAACTCAAAGATGCGCAGCTGTGTTTGCGTTACCAACTGCAGACACCAGAACTAATCAGTAACAAAAAGCTATGCTGAGCTTACTAGTTTAGTGAGATGGCTGGCCTGGAAGCTAGTCTGCAGCCTCAGCCTGCACATCTGGGCAACGAATGGGCCTTTTGTTACCTTCCAAATATCCCACTGAGGGCTGCTCTGAGGGCTCTTGACAACCAAGTACCTGGCTGTGACGACTGGATGAGGTGTGTAGATTAATGGGACAGAGGCAGCCAGCGTCTCAGCTTCCCCATCCCAAACATCTTGGTAGTGGTGGTGGAGAAGAGAGAGAGGAGAGAAAGCGGGAGAGAGAGAGAAATAATAAGTTCTCAGCTCAATCTCTAGCAACTTTGATTAGTAGATTTTGGGCTGATAAATCTACATGTAAAATTTTTTATTATGAAAGAAATTACAACCTATAGAAAATATTATTAAAACCTTTATATATCCTATTATTTTGATCGAGCAATTATTAACATTTGCCTTATTTGCATTATGTTTTTGAGGTATTTTAAAGCAAATTCTAGGCGACTCATTTCACACTCAATGTTTGCATACATCTCTTAAAACTTTTTATATAACTCGATGCCATTATTAGAGTTAACAAAAATGAATAATAATCTCTTAGAATTCAAACTTTCCATGTACTTAAAACGTTTCTCTATAATTGTCTTGTTGAAGTTCAGGTCCAAGCAAGTTATATTTATATCTGGTGGTCATCTAAGTTAGTTTTGCCTTTTTCTGAAGACTTCCCATTTGCTCCAAGTCATCCTTAACTAGTTCCTCAATCAGCCCGGCCTCCCAGCTGTGAAAAGATGATTCAGGTAAAGACAATGCCATAGACATTGTTGGTCTTTCAGAATGTCCCATACTCTTTGACTAACCAGAACAGCACCCTGTGGAGCTCTTACAAACTAGGATGGAGGCCAGACAGAAGGGGCTGCCTAGATGTGAAAACTTCAGATAGACAAGAAACTATACTCCTGCATATCTTCTATGCCATCTTTTTCCAAGATATTTAACAAACCATTTCTGAGATTAAAAGAGTTTTTTTTTTTTTCCAAGCATATCACAATTCCAACATCTCACCTTTGGAGACTGTCTCTGTTACTTCCCTCTTTACCAGGACAAAATATCCAACATCACAACTTACTGAAGGCTTATTTTGGTTCATTCAGCCCATCATTAGCTGTCTCTAAGGCAGGACAGCTGGCAGGGACATGGCAGAAGAACGCAGTGTTGGCATGGTGGACAGGAAGCAGGGATAGACAGGAGGAGTGGAGAGGGAGAGAACCCTTCCAGGCTGTGTCCCCAGTGACCCACTTCTTCAGACCAGACGCCACCTCTTGACAGCAAGCCAGATATAATGTCCCCTTAATCCAATCACTTTCTATGAGGCCTGCCTCTGAACCTAGGAAGCTTTGGGGTGACATCCACATATAAACCATAACAGAGGCTCATAATGCACACTGAGTGTAGTGAAGACTCTTTTGTGTCCAACAAAGAAATTTACTGTCTCAAAACTTACTTGATTATGGAGTTAGGGGCTTCTGCCTTAAACAGGTCATCTATGAATATCTTTTGGAATATCCTTTGGGAAGTACATTGATCTATTTCACATAATTATTGCTTGTAGTAAGTACACCAATACAAATTTGCTCTGGCCGCAAGACATGCTGGAGTCACCTTTGGTAGTTTTCTCTTTTGCTCTTAGATGCCATGGTGTTAACTGGGACTTTAACTCCCATTAGAAGATAAGAGCTATTAAGTACATGCCATGAGCCAAGTAACAAGGGCTGCCAGAATCAGGATTTAATTCAAAGCCTTAAAATTTGAAGATTTGATTGTGAAAGATCCAAATACCCCATAATCCCCAATTACCAGAGTTTGTGTTGGTTGTTGTAAAGAGAGACATTAACTTCACAGCGTATTCACAGTCTCATCTCCTGTCCCTCTGACAATTGACCTAGGCAACAACAGCCTCTGCCTTGATTCTAGCAGGAACAGGGGAGCTGATGACCAAGTATCTCTTTTCCTCTCATCATGAACACAAAAACACTTATGAAACTGGAGGGGGAGATCCATAAATGCAATGTCCTAGAGACAGATTAGGAGGCGCCCACCACAACCTCTCAATGTGCCTGCTGGACAGACTTCTCCGAGTGCTCTGCAACTTCTGCGAGAGCCCCACTCATTCTATATGCTGCTCTGGAGCCGCCACACAGAGATGCCAGGTGGTGGTGGGTGGCAGTGGCATCAGAAAAGAGTCTTTTTCCCCTGAGGGAAGCAGAACTATTACTCAAAGAAGTACCAGTTTAAATCTGGAACTTCTCAGTTTCTCACCTTAGGTGGTAAAAATGTCTGGATTTTCTCAGCACTAACCACATCAGTACAGAATTTCTGAGTCGGGGCCTTGTGAATGAGCCGGAATCCCACTCCCTACATTCCTCCTGATGCTGCCCATTTAACTCTGTCTTCCCAGGATTTGAACTCTTGTCTACATAGAGATGGCACCCCTCCCACAAGCTAACCACTGGCTGTATACTGGACAGTGGTAAAACCTCTTGGTGTAGTTCCTCATTACCAGATAGTCACATTTACTTTTCATGGAAATTTCTCTGATCTTTATAAAATCTCTCTCCTTCACTTGTTATTCTCAACACAATGAATTAAAATTCATCTTGGAACTAGATGAGGTGGGCTTGAACCCCAGCTTCTCTCACGGTCTGTGGGACCTTTTGCAATCTACCTAACCTCTCTGTCTGTGGCTCTTCACTTATGAAGATTTTTTTTTAAAAAAATCTATCTCTGGAATTATAAATTTTATAGGACAAGAAATTGAGCAGTTAACAAACTTTGGGTTCTTTGTTTTTGTTTGTTGTTGTTGTTTTGCTCTACATATATAACTTTCACTCAGTGAGAATTTTGGGAGGGAAGAAAAAAATAAATAATTTTAAACAACATCCAGGACCATAACAGGATTATCTTTAGGGCATTGGACTCTGTGTGGTTGACCAAGACAGGAACTGCTGCTCGCCACTTGACTGGCAGAAGACTGACTGTCAGCAGCATCCTCCTGTACCTGCCCACGTCTAGGTTTGTTATTTTTTGTTACATATTCTAATCATTTGACTGAAACAAACAGCAACTAGGCATCCTTTTTCTACTTGTGTGAGCCTCAAAGATCAGTTTCAGGTTGATTTGTGGAGTCTTGTCAACATAGAACACTTATGATCACATGGCACGGGCATAGCTTAAAAAAAATCAGACGATAAGAAGTGTAGACAGAGATGCAGAACAACTTGAACACTTATATATCATTGGTGGGAATGTAAAATATTTTTCATTTTGAAACACAGTTTGGTAGTTTCTTTAAAAAGTTAAACCTATGACACCACCCAGAAAGTTTGCTCTTAGAAATTATCTAAGAGAAATGAAAACATATATCCAAACCTAGGCCTATGCATGAATGTATTTAGTAGCAGTGTTGTTCATAATAATAATTGGGAACAATTTAAGTGTACACAGGTGTGGAACACTATTCAGCTCTCAAAAAGAACAAAGCTCCTGATACATGCTACAGCATGAATGAATTTCAAAACCGTTATGCTAAGTCAAAAGAGGTAAATACAAAAGGCACAGCATAGGATTCCATTAAAAGGAAACTCCATAAATGGAAAGTGTAGTGGTTGCCTGGGACTGAGGATAGGGGAGAGGATTGGCTAAAAATATAGGCACAAGATTTAATTTGGGGTTGCTGGAAATGCTCTCAAATGGGTGGTGAAGATTAGACAACTCTAAAAATTTACCAAAAAGGCATTACATTTAAAGTTTGTATAGTTTGGAACCAGCATCAAACTCAGGACCTTGCACTTGTCAGGCAGGCAGTTATGCCTATGAGCTACATCCGTGGTGTGCTAAAATGTCTATGTCTTATGATGTGTCAACTAAACTTCAAATTGCTAAAAATAGTTTACTATGTAATTCATAGTGTGATTTTCTCCTTATCAAAAGTAGCATTCAGAGGGGCCAGGGAGTTAGATCAGTGGTTCCAGCGCCTGTCTTGCAAGTGCAAGGGCCAGGTTCGATTCCCCGGTAACCACATACAATACTGGGCATGGAGACTCACCCCAGCAGAAACTAGTACCACATACCACAGCGCTGGGTGTGGTGGCTCACGCCTGTAATCCCAGCACTCGGGAGGCAGAGGCAGGAGGATTGCTGTGATGTGAGTTGGAGGCTGAGCTTGGGGCCAGCCTGAACCACAAAGTGAGACTCTGTTTCAAAAAAACCAAAATAAAATAAAACTAAAAAAAAAAAAAGTAGCATTCAGAGGTAGTGAGCTTATCATAATTCAGCTCCTGGAAGTGGGCATGCATCTGTCGTACTCAGAGATTCACTCCTCAGTGAGTGTGGATGTAGTTAGCCCCAGTGCTCTACCTGTTTAATTGGTGAGGTAGGAGAAGCAAGCAAAGGCCACCAAGAAGTGAGCTGGGCGATGGCAGAGGCCAAAAAGCAGTCATGTTGGGGGTGAGCAGCCAGAAACCACTTGAACTCTCCAGCATTAGTGATGGCAATGGCAGGGTGCCCATGTGGCCTGCTGGTTTGAGAGCCCAGCACCCAAAATGACCATATGCCACTTCCTGTCTTGGCTCAGCTGCTTCTTTCCACTCTATCTTTATTTTTCCACTCCCGATGTCATAATTTTTGACTCTTCTGGGCTGTGCTTCCCACCCTCTGCAGTGGCCTGCACACCAAGGGGTCCTATCTGGGTAATGTTTCTCTTGCTTTAATCTCTCTCTTTCTTTCTCTCTCTCTCTTTCTCGGTGGTACTAGGGATCAAACTCGGCCTTTTTGCTTGTTAGGTAGGTGCAGTACCACTGAGCTAAATCCCTGGCCTCTCCTTCTTTAATCTCTATACACCACACATCCAGCCAAAGAAGATTTTATCTTTCTTTCAATCATTATTTTCAAACATTTAGAAAATATCTTTGTCTCATTTCCAAATACATTCTCAAGAAGCTGAAGTTATTCATTTGCAATTTATATTATGGAAGAACGCACATGTGGCTGAGACTCCTAAACAGTAGGAGGTCTGGCTAGTTTAAGACTTGATAACTTAATAATGCTTCCTTTGAACTTTATCCAGTCCCTGTATTTCAGAATAAGATGGCGGGGGGAAGATCATGCAGATAAATAAAATACAATACTAAGCGATACAATTGTCAAGGCATATAAAAATAATAAGTTTATGTGAATGAGTCAACTACACCGAAGATCGTGTGGCACATGCACTCATTCAGCAGTGACAGATTTCTCAAGCTTCTACTTAAAACTGAAAATACCTTCCCAAGTTGATCTTTCAGTTTGAATAATTTGGATTTGAAATTACTTTTTTCCTATGAGAAGATGATAGTACTTCCAAATTATAGCTAAATTATCAAGCCATTGTGAGGTTCTAGGTAATCTTATTTAATATTCACAAAGATCCTATTAGGTAAATGCAGTAATTATCCCCATTTTTTGGATGAGAAAAGATAGAAAGAGGTTCTTTGATCAAAGTGACAGTTACTAACTAGCATAATCAAGACTTTCTGGCGCCAAAGCCAGTATCTCTAATCACCACACTCCAGTGTTAAATAGACCTGATGATAATAAATAACTCACAAAAATGGCCATACTCATTTGTAAAAATGAGGACACCAGGAGAGGACAAGGGTGCAGGACTCTCTGTAGAGCAGGCCACAAGGTGGTTCTCTGCGGATTTCTGTCCCCGAGCTCTGGGGGCCTTCTCCTCGGACCTTCACAGATCGCTCACCTGGTTACAAGATTCCCTGGAGTGGGTCATCCTCCCTCCGCAGGGCACTCACCTGTGTTCTAGCTACAGATTCTCCAGACAGCCTGAACATTTCAGATTCTTCCTTGGCTGCAAATCACTGGAGTAGCTGAAAATAAAAGGACCGTTTGTGTTTAGGTTGCCGGGTAACTAGAGACCACTAAGCAGCAATTTTGTTTGGTTTCCATTTAATTCAAAGATTTTGGCACCAATCTCACTGAGGATAAGACAGGAGGGTGTATAGATCAAAAACATCACCACGTTGTGCATGGATGCATATATATTTTAAGTAGCAATAACTAGTCGTTTGACTCAGAGTAAATCGTTAAATGTCACATTCTTTTAAGAGAGGTACTTGGTCAGTTTTAGAATTGTCTATTTAATGTGCCATCACGCAAGAGTAGTAGGGGAGAATGACAAATACCTAGAGTAGAGTGAGTGATGTGGGAGGGATAGGACTTGAAACCTCTCATTGCAATGATGTAGTTGATACTAAGCTCCCTGCATGGCAGCCCTCATCCTGAGCCAGAGGAGAGAGGGAAAAGTTATACAGACAGTCCTGAAGCCTTTCCTGTTATCCCATCTCTATTCTCTTATCATGAGTTCAAATAATCTTACTTGATAATTTTTACTTTCTCTCAATAAGAAATATTTTCCCGCATTAAGAAACTTTTCCAGTGTGTCAAATTACAGTTTTAAAATACTCTAATCTGTTTGGCAAACTAATTCAAACTAGGATAATTATTTTTCTGATCTTGGTACATAAATAATAATCAACATTTATTGAGAATCTCTACATAGGAGACACTATTCTTGCCATTTCCCATTTATTGTATTTAATCCTGATAAGCTGCCAAGTGTTCTTTTTCTTATTTACAAGAAATAAAGAAGAAAACAACAATAAAAATTGGGGTGAGAGAGGTTAAAAAATTCCATCAGCCTTGAAATCTGTGTGCTCTCTTTCCATTGTGCTATCTTGCTCCCATCAGTCTTTGGAGTACCACCAAGGACCGGATGGTTTTGGCTGCTCAAGCAAATACTTATCTCGCCTGTTTAATGCCGAGCATGAACTCAGGCTATGACAAGTCCAAAAAATAAGACACGGACCTCATTCTTCAGGATCTTCTAATGCAGTAAAAGAGGAACAGAGAATAGAATTACGTTAGAAGAAGAATGATTCAGACCATAAGTGCTAGGAGCATTTGGAGAAGGGCAGAGTTAACTTGAGGTGAGGAAATTGAGCGAAGCTTCCTCTGTGATGTGATCTGCTAGAAGGTGAGTTTGGAGAAACAGTGCATAAAGGGAAGACCATTTGAAAAGATCTCAAAGGAGGCATGAGCATTATATGAGTCACTTTCCCCCACCCCACCAACAAAATTCCCACTGCCCACAGCTTACAGGAGGAAAGGTTGATTTGCCTCACAGTTTTCGGTGGGCTCAGTCCGTGGTCACCCAGCACTGAGGCAGAAATGGCATGGTGGGTGGGCCTGACAGAAGAAGGCTGCTCAGGCTGGGGCAGCTGGGAAGGAGATAGGAACAAGAACACATCCTTCCAGTGACTTCCCCCACCAGTCAGGCCCCATCTCAGCACAATAGAGTTTGGGAGACATGTAAGATCTAAACCATAATAAGAATGTTGTATTGAAGAACATGGACCATCTGACAGGAGTGATCGAATTTTTGCTCAGATGCTAAAAGACTTGAAGGTTAGAGCAATTTTTTATATAGTGTAGCAGGTCCTTAGGACACTATGTGAATCCAGTCAGATTCCAGCACTGAGTTATCTAGGCACTGCTTCCTGCCATCGATGGAAATAACCTGGTTTTGTAGCCATCACTGAAACATAAAAATAAAGATGAGGGGAATCCTAGAAGGGTCATGAGACAACAACCAGCCTAAACGTATTAAATTCTGAGCTGTTTTCAGCTTTAGTTTTCATTTACTCTCTGTGAGTGCAACACTAGAAATTTATAAACCTCTTCTGAATTAGTTTCTAAGAGAGAAAAATATATAGCCATCCCCATCTTCACCCTCACCCCAATAGTCTTTCTTAGAAAGGATGGGAAGGGGCTCTGGGTAAAAGGGAGACAGGAAAGTGGGAGGACTGAAAAGGATTAGTTACAATATGTGTATCTACCAACTCTCCCTCGATGATGTGTTTACTACGTGGTACAAATAGATATTAATGAAAATGAGAAAAAAATATTTATCCCTCTCTTACTATGCAGATTGCTGGCAGTACCAAGTGTTCAAAAAATACTGACTGTGCCTCTGAAGTTTCCCTGCAACTGCCCCACATGTCTCCTTCCCAGCTCATACTGCACTGGAGACAGAGTAGGTGGTGAATGAGGTTGCTTTAAAAATATCATACTGTTGGCTCTTTTAGTACAACATGAGTTATTGTCTTGTATACCTGGCTCTGCTATTTTCAAGCTGTACTACGTAACTTTTAAAATCATCATTACAAGTTTTTTTTGCCTCCTGGATAGTTTGAAAATTTTCCAATGTGTTTAATAACACAGTTTTAATTTGTACAGTGCTGGGATAAACCATTATTTCAGTGATTTTAAGAAGGCAGATTTCTCTTCCAGACAAATTTTCCCAACCTCCCTCAGTTCCAATTTGGACTTAAAAAATTCATTTTACTAACTTGTGGTGCATATACGATTTGATGCTGATGTTTAGCTGTTTTAGTGCTGCACTTTATAAGGGCAAATTAAAAACATCCCTCTCTGAGGCTGTTCTGAAGCAGCTCCAGAATGTATCTGGTCTGCTGGCTAAGCAGAGCCTTTCAGAAATCATTTTATAAGACAAAGCAACAAGGCAGACATGTATATCCACAGTAGGATATCTCTCTCTCTCTCTCTCTCTCTCTCTCTCTCTCTCTTTCTCTCTCTCTCCTCTCTCTCTCTCTCTCTCTCTCACACACACACACACACACACACACACACACACACACACACACACACATCCTATAGATCCACCTCAATTGTAGGAGCAACATTAGGAACCAGCAATGAAATAGAGAATTTGGAAATAAAAGAGTTCAATGTACTCTTTCATAGATAACTCAGAATTTCCCACAGTTTTGGAGGTTTCCTTGGCACCAATCTTTGAACTGTACTACCCATACAGTGTCCTCTGTAAGAGCTGTAGGCTTTAAGTTGCGAAACAGCAGAATTAGGTCCATAGGAAATTCTTTGACTCTACATTTCCAGAACCACCAGTTCTTTCCTTGTGTTCTAGCTTTTATCCACTTGACCTTTTTATCCACCACTTCTTGAGTAGGTACTATAACCACAGCAAACACATTCTTCACACTCAGTCCACGCATCATATAGTAAAAGATGTTAAAGTCAGTAACGTTTTATCCACCAGCACATGGTGCCATGACTTGATCAGGAATGAGATGATAATGGTCATGGGAGGTGCAACAGTGGCCAGAAAGTCTTTTAGGAAATTGTGCTATCTGGGAAAACTGAGGAACCGTCCAGGTTGGAAGAGGCAATGGGGCTTTCTAACGGAAGAACAGCATGTTCAGAGGCAGGAAAGCCTGCAAAAAATACATGTGACCTTTGCAAAATACAAAAGGTGACAGATGCAGAAGAGGGTTGAGTGATTTGCAACACTAAAAGTCTTTAGAGATACCAACCGGGAGTATGGTTTTCACAGAACTGTGGACTTGAGGTTTTGGTCCCCTGGTCCTCAGGGGCCCATTTGAAAGGTCAAGTCCTTGATTGGCAGTCAGGAAACACAAAGGCGGACTGGTTCAAAATGTATAGCTCACGGAGGCACAGACTCTGCTGTGTGAGAATTTCAGTTCATTGCTTCCAATATGTCCAGGAGTCCCAAGGTCATTTTTGTTTTGTTTGCTTTGTTTTATAATTCACCTCTTTTTTTCTCACATTCCATACATTTAAGGTGTTGCCTTAATACATGTGTGGGGGGTCAGTTAATTTTAACATTTGACCCCTCTGTTTTGAAAGGAAAATGTTATTTAATTTCTTTGTACATTCAAGTCACCTGAGCATCTTATGGCAACAAATTATAATGCCACAAAAATGAGGCAGTGCAGAGATAGAATTCTATTGAAAGACTCCCAAAGTTTGCTTTGGGTTGAAGCTGTAGGGTGCTGTGAATAAGGTTCAATTCTCAGGAAGCTGAGCTGAGCTTGTACAGTATGTGCGAGTGGAACTTTGGTCAGAGACTGCCTCAGAATGAAGCAGTGGGGTTTGAACTAGCTCTAAAAGAACTCAGAGCTGGGATCACCGCTCCTCTTCTGCCTTCAGCTATGACCAGTCCAGCTCTACCTGGCACATAGTTCCTCCTCTAGAGCAGCTTTTAGTGGTGACTTTATGCAAATCTCATTGATACAAATGTAGCAAAATTAGGAGTTATCTGATTGGCACCTGTTGGGTTGGCTGATTCCTGATTGTCCAGACCACCCCACCTAAGCAGTTGCTCTTCCTCAGGGTATAAAGCCTGATGCTTATAGAATCTGGGTGAGAGACAGGGACTGAGCAGGAGGATGGTTTTTACAGAAAACAATATAAAATATATTTATAAAATAAATATAAAATATATATGTATAAAACTAAGTGCAAGAATGAATAATAATTCAGAAGAAGAAAAAATAACAACAGGTTACTGAGGGCTTGGAGATCTGGGACTTTACCAGAAGAGCTACTAGAAGTCTGTTGGTGAGGACACTTCCTGGTTGAGATTGCCACGCACCAATAGGGATCACAAGTCCCAGCCACTCGCAGTACTCCCAGGACCCCGCCCAATGGAGGGACCCAGGCACCCACCTGGGTGACTTCCCACTTTACCCAAATGCAGTACTGCCAGTAAAGACTGCAGTAGAATGTCTTGGATATAAGTCTTGATTTGCCAGAAAAGTCTTGGGTTGTACCTGTTACTCTCAGTGACATTTTAATAACTCCCTTTTAATTCTAAAATCAGTCACACTTTGTATAATAGATGATATGGTCACATTATTTACACTGGGCCCCTCTGTGGCCACCCAGAAGTGGCCCTGATCAGCTTTTATTTCTAAGGTTAGCACCTTTACTGGCTTTTGTGCCTCAGCCGTGCATGGTGGAACCTCTGTGTTCCAGCCATGAAGTTGCGAATCACATTGATCTACTTATAGTTCTGTTGTATGTTTTTCCCTCTTCTTAAAAGGTGTCATTTTGGTGTTGTATACATTTAATCTGGGGCTGGGGATATGGCTCAGTGGTTGGGTGCTTGCCTATGTACCTCAAATGAGGCGATGGGTTTGATCCCCAGCTCTGCAAAAAATAGACCAAACAACTGCCACATCAGTCATTAGTGGCTTCTTTCATGTAGAGATCTAAGAATCTGTCAGTAGAATCATCTGATCCGCAGACCCACCCATCTTCCTGAACAACTCATGGGGTGGAGCAGCAGGACATTTGAGAGAACTTGAGGTTGCCTGGGTGCTGGGGATTTGGGGGACCCCTGCGTCTGATATACTTGTGGAGTTCAGGATGTTTATCCAGCAGTGACCTGGCCCTGATGGGTCACCCTGTGTCGGCTCTTCTTTGGTAGAGAAGGCAGGCAGGTCAGCAAGCCAGAAGTAACCATGTCCCTGTGCAGAGCCCGGCCAGGGGCACAACAAGACAGCCTCCTTGTGAGTAGGCCACAGAATCCAACTTCATAGCACAGCCTCGGAGATACTGGGGTTATTTTCCCTGCCATGGTCACAGACAGTGTCAAGGTAACATCAAAAAATGAAGGCTTAAAAGGCGGTTTCCTCTGTGTGCTGATTTGGGCACATAAACAGCGGTGTGGTTAAATGGCACTCTGGCTTTAAAGTAATTACACCTCAGCCCTGGAATGTGGTGCGGTGAAGCCCCATTGCAGCAAACAAAGTTGATCCTATCTGCAAACTCTGGCAAGGCAGCTGGCCTGGATGCTGCTTCCCCTTGCATTTACTATTCCTCCCGAGAACTGTTTCTGAAGTGTGAGAACTCGAAGGCAAGGGTGGGTCGCCTGCCCAGATGGCTAAGGCCAGTGCCAGCTTGCCACTTGCAGAACGTTGGTAATGTTGCTTGGGGACCTTGGCTCATGGCACTGTAGTCACATGGGCTCCCTGGGAGCCCTGGGAAGTAGCTGGGGCCTGGGTCTGTGCATTACCCTGGCTTGCCAGGACCTGCTGTGGCAGGATGTCCACAGCTCAGTGAGCCCCAGAAATCACGCAGAGAAGGGCTGGTGGAACAGGCAAATCTTCCTGGGAAGGGTGACATCCCAGGGAGCTGGGAAATAATGGCTGTGGGCTGTTGGCTCCCAAAGTCCCGGGTCATGGGGCGCAGACAGATGTATAACTGGTGTGACCTGACATTGCGCTAAACAGAGACCCAATGGGCCTTTCCTACATTTACTTGGGAATCATACCTTTCCCAGAGAAAAGGACTCAGTCATCACCCTCTGCCCTTCACCCTGGCATGTAGTCCCCAGCCCGGACTGCTTGCCAAATCAGTGGAACTATTTTGTGGTCTGCGAAGGGTCATTTCCCTTTTTCCTTACGGAACTTCATAAGTTACTGCTGGCAGCTACATTCGTCCTAATTAGCTGACCTTGATGGATTTATTTCATCCAGTTGTAAATTTTAGAGGAGAAGTTCCCAGGCCAATTTAAAAGTAGAATCCACAGGCCAAGCTGAGTGGAAATCAGGTTTGGATGAGCTCCACACAGCAAGTCAAGCCAATCTCGTGGTGTTTGAACAGACTTCCCAGGGAGGAGAATCAAAGCCATGGACGAACAGACCTGGAAGAAATCTCCAGGATCTGTTGAGCTCGTTCACTTCAGTTTGCAAACGAGGGGTCCGGGGCTCATCAGTGTAACTGGTCTTATCACACAGCCCTTTGCTGGTCCCCCCTGAATGTGAAGAGGTGAAAGTGATACTACTTTAACTCGAATAACTTGAATTACCATCACCGTAAGAAAAGAACTTGTCTATGACTCTCAAGTTTTTCTCTTCACTTCCCAACTTTTCCCCCCTACGTAGTAATATTAAGTCACTAAAGGAAACACATGAAATCCAGCTGTTGGGCTCTTTCAGACAATCCAAAAAGCATATAAAGTAGCTGACATCATTTTGGTAGGTAGAGTCCAGCTGCTAGAAGGTACCAAACTCCTGAGCATCTGCACCGATCCCACTCCTACGCTCCAGTCCTGCAGCGTCCGCTCGCCATGGGCCTCTGGGAGCCATGCCCCTCTGTTCTGGGAGCGGGATACCCCGAATCCTCTCAGTCTTATACTATCAAAGAATCGAGGGATGGTTCTGCGAGGTGGTGATTGTGGGGATGTTTGTTTTATAGGATATCTAGGAAGAAATCTTTCTCATCACATTTATGACAACTCTTCCAAATGGTATCATTTAATGTATTGGCCTCAAATTTGTTAGAGGAAAATCCAGGGTCCCCTCTCCTCTTTTCTCTTCTCCTCTATTTTCTTCTTCTCTCCTCCTCACTGTCTCTACCTTCCCTTCTTTTTTCCTCCTTCTTATCCTTCTTCTGTTCCGTTCTTCCTCCTCTTCCCTTCCCTCCTTCTTTATACCTCAAAACCCAGCTACATTGTTTAATAAACAACCATCCATAGTAAATAATAGCATAACAGATAATGTCTTAGTTGTTCACTTCTTGGACTGTGTCATCCTGTACATTTATTAAAAATAAGTGTTCCTTCACATTCTTTAGCTTCTATATACACGAAAAGTCACTTTTTTTTTTTTTCTCTGCACTAGGGATTAAACCAAGAGCATGATGCATCCTGGGCAAGGGCACTACTCCTGAAGTACATCATGAGCCTTGAAGTTTGTGTTTTAACATAAACACAAAAAAAGACCTTTCATTTTACTGAACTGAGACCAGGAAATTTTAGTATGAAATTTCTATCACATACAGAATGATAGATTGCAGAATCTCCAAATTAGAACAAAATAACAGACGAGAATTCTAAACTATTTGATGGATTAGTTTTTTGTCTCAAAACCAGTTATTTGAAATTTGTTCAACGTCTAGACTATTTGATATTTTTAAAAAATATATGCCTATATACACGGATGCACTCACACATTTCACATCAAATGAAATTCTTTTGCACAAATACATTTTATGTAATTGTATTATAATAATTTACTCAATACAGTGGATTAAAATCACTTCCCTTGCAATTAAATAAATCTGAAAGCAAATAACCCGCAATCATCTCCCCAACCAAACCTGCTCCATCTGTGGACTTCCTCATGTCAGTCGGTGGAGGCAACCGTCTGTCCGCCCAGCCCTCGGCCTGGATCCTGGGTGCCAGTCTGGCCTCTCTTAGCACCTGCCCTTCTCCTCCCGCGCAGATGTGACTCCACCTCTCCTCTGTCCCCATCCCCATGTACTCTAATCTTCCCGAGCCTCCCTCGGGTCTTTGCCGGTGTCCACCAAGGGCCCCCCATGCGGTCTCTCTCTGTCCCCATTCGCTCCTCTCCAGTGTATTCTGCTCACAACAACCAGCGTGGCCTTTAAAAGGAGTAAGGAAATATAAGCAAGCTGTGTGTTACTTCCAGGTTCCCTGAAGAGGGTCCAGGCCTCTTTGCCACTTTTCCCAGGTTCCCTAATTCCAGCTGCAGTGGCCTTGGGAATCCCCAGTGGCCCAGCACATTTCCTTCCTCTCCACCCCCTGCCCGGTGCCCAGCTGTAGATATTGACAGATTTCCCCATCCTCAGACCTGATTAAATGTGAGCCCTCCGTGGTCTTGCACACAGCCTGATACAGGTGTTGTGATGTACCCGGAGAATGTAACTGTTACCTCAGATGTAACACCTTATTCTTCTTTTACAAAACCCTCACAATTGTGGATTTTACACTTCATATTAGGTTTGATATAATAATACATTTTATGATTATATAATATACATGGTAGGTCAGGCCTCTTTCTCTGAATAAAATGCCTAAGTTTTCCTGCAGACTAGAGATACCACAAAGACAGACACCATTTTTAACCTGGCCCAATACAAAAATTTCCTAAATACTTAGAAGATTTTTGTGAAAACTGAAGCATTGTTTTCATGACTGTGTATATTGTGAATTCGTAGTTTCCTTAAATTCATTTACAAATTGGCCAGGTGATTTTGTACTCCTTTCCCAGGTAGTGAGACAGATTGAAAGAAGAGAAACAAATGGGGAAAGGAGTTCAGAGCTTGAGTTCAGAAGAAAAATAATAATAACAATGATTAAAATAATTGCTTTCATTTACAGTTAATATATTTTTGGTTGACACATTGTAATTATACATGTTTATGGGGGTATAGTATGGTATTTCATACAAATATATAATATGTACTGCTCAGATCAGGATAATGGGCATATCTGTCTCCTCAGATATATATCAGTTCTTTGTGTTGGGAACATTCAAAATCCTCTGTTATATTGATCTATCCTTGTATCTCAGGTTATTATTCCAACTGTATTAGCTCATTTTGTTCCTTCACAAGCCAACGAGGTAGGTAACATTTTAATCACTTTCTTATCATAAGAGAGTTGGAGGTACCAAGACATTAGACAACTTGCCCAATATATCATATTAAATATATTTTGCATTTTAAGGACAGAGTCCTAGTGGTTAGCTCACTAAACTGCAGTCGAACCATACTGAGTCTCACTGAGTCAAGTTTCCCACGTGGAGCAGCACTGCAGGTATGACTCCCGCTTCCTCTTCACCACAGTTCCCTTTCTTCTCTCTATATCCGCACTGCTCCTCCTATCTCTCCCTTTCTTTTCCCTTCTCCACATCTGCCTGTTGATCAGTAGTAAAATCTCTGATGGAGCGAGCCACTTTTCTGCCGGGCCATCATCTATAAGGCCAGCGTTCCCACATTCCAAAGGTAGGTCAAAATGTGTGTAGTGAGCAGGGAATTCTGCCAGAACAATGACTCACTGTGTTCATGCGCAGCGGTTCATGACTAGGTCACTCCCTTGGCAAGAGAGAGCTAAGCTGCCTGTCCCTGTGGAAAACAAGGGGACCTCCACCAACCTCTCCTAACTAACGACTTAGGCGAAGCCCTGCAGGACAGACGAGAAAGCCGTATCCATCATAAACTTGCCCTATTCTTTTCCTTCATGAGCCTATAAGGTAACTTTCAAAAAGGAATGGAGATGGAATTAGTTCTTGACATTGTAATGCCATACATCTTCCCGGGAACATGCACAGTCACCTCCAGGTTATTCAGCAGCTAATTATAGGCAGTGGAAGATCTGGTTTCTTGGATTCTCCTAGGTGTTGTTTACTTGTTTAATTTTCTTGGTACTTATTCCTGTTCATTAGAAATATTAGGTTATAGTGGGATCAGTACAGGCTGCTTCCTGACTCACTTTCTTCCATACCCAGCCTAGATGTGAAGAAATGACCCTCTGTGTTACACCTTGGTTCCCTTGAGTCTGTGCCCTTCTCCCCATCAGCCCAGTAACCATCCCAGCTTGCCTTGTGACAGTCCCCACAACAGTCTTTTTACTGGTCTAACGCTGCCACTGAGGAGAAAAATATCAGCCCTGTCAGCCTCGGCCTTTCCTAAATTTAGGACAGCAAGACTCACCGGTCTTTGAGTTTGCCACACATTGCTCATTCTTAGCCCCCTTTCTCATTCCCTTTCCCTCCAGCAGTTATTCCAAACCTTCCCTACTTTCTCCAACCTCTTTTGGCCAAACCAGTAGTTTTCAACAATGGAAACCCATTGAAATCAACCCCAGGCTCTTCTAAAAATCCCCGTTCCTAGACTCTGTCCTCGAGCAATTAAACTTGAACATATGGGCAGTGGATCCAAGGCTCGGCACTCTTCAAAGCACCCTAGATGATTGCGTTTTACAGTGAAGGATCATGGGAGGTCATAAAGTACAGACATCTCAGCAGCGTCCCTTCCTGTCCTAAACTTTTTTCCCTCAAGAATTGGGGATTGAATCCAGGGTCTTCATGCTGAGCTACGTCCCAGCCTTATTTATTTATTTAATTTTGAGACAAGGTCTCACTGTCACTCATTTAAACAGGGTGGTGCCTCAGTCTCCCCAGCTGCTGGGATAACAAATGTGCACCACTACACTGGGCTTATGAGTTTTTCTGCATCCATTCTCACCCCACTGCCCTTTTTCCCTCCCATCTTAGAGGCTGATTCATCCCTCTTTCTATTTCAAGACAATTTCAGAATACATCCTTGCTGTCATATTGTCTATATGTCTCTGTTCTCTTCTCCTCTGTTGGAGTTTTCCCTTCTGTGTACAAGCATGATTAAGTCAATCAATCCCTTCTTTCTTTCTCTTCCTTCTTCTTTTCTCCCTTCCTCCTTCTCTTCCCTCTCCCCCTCCCCCTTCCTCTCTCTCTCTCTTTTTTCCTCCCTCTCCCTCTGTCCTCCTTTTCTTTCCTTTTTCCCTATTTATTTCTTTGTGAGACAGGATCTCACTAAGTTCACTAAGCTGACCACACTGGCCTAGAATGTTGTGATCCTCCTGCCTCCATCTCCAGAGTGCTGGTTTGACAGGTGTGTGCCACTATGCCTGGCTAATTCTTCTCCACCTTTAGCAAAGTATCCCGGGGATACCTTGTCCTCTCTACTTACGTGTCCAGTCCCACATTGCTCCACACTCCACTTATTCCTTTGTCTCTGGAAATCAGTACACAGAATACTAGAGTCTCCTATTCAGGTTGATTCTTATTAGTAATATTTCATAATTTGGCTCAGTTATTTCACCTTCCCTGAAATGTTTTCAGAACTCACTGGTTGTGTCATGACTCCCCTATGGCATTCCACACGTGCAGTTGGGATTCTTTACTGATTCTTCCTTCCTCACGTCTCAGTCAGAGGATCCTGAAGGACAGGAATATGTTGTTTTCACCTTTGTTAACTTCTCCGCTGCCGGTCTACTACAGGTGCTCTTCCTATGTTGGATGAGCTAAGCTGCAGAAACAGTCCTCCCTTGTCTCTTATGTAGAATGACATAGCTGACTCAGCTAGAAACGGATTTCTTTTCTACAAGTCCTTGTCATTTTGTTCCAAATAATAACTCCTGTAGAAATGACCTGGGTCAGTCAGGGGCAGGGACACACACTTGCTATCCCAGCTACTCACAAGGCTGAGGAAGGAGGATCACAAGCTCAAGGTTTATTTAGCAAGGTCCCATCTCAAAATAAAACAGTAAAAAGATCTGGAAATGGAGCTCAGCAGCACAGGTCTTGCTTGGCACGCACAGACTCCTAGGTTCAGTTCCCAATACCACAGACTAAATACTGCCTGGGCAATTACTGGGACATTCTTTGGGGTTTTCCATTATGCCATGGAACAATGTCACATTTACTTGCTTAGGGTGAATTTCTAAACAAATCTAATACAGGATTCCTCTCATCAGCATTTCCATACTCTCCGAGGGCATCTCTCCAACAACGGTGATTAGTAGTCAGAAGCAATAAGAACCGACAGCGTGCCTTGTGTGTTATATATAGTCTGAGAAATAAAAAATTTATGTCGCGACACCTGCTTTATTTTAAAACCCAGCATTGCTTCTGGGAGTTACAGAGCTGGGACCTCTTACAGCTGCAGCTCACTGAAATCTTTATTTCCCGTCATTTTCCTCCAAAACTCCTTCAAGAATTCAGGTTTCTCCTCAGTCACCCTCCAAAAGCTGAGTTCCCTCAGTGGGGTAGTCAAATCCCTCCCTGGCCTGATTAATTAACTGAGTAAATATAAAAAGTCCCCACCCTTCTGGCCTTTCTTCTGCCAGATTTCATAAAAGTTACCCTTGCACGTATGTATTCATAGCACAGGAAAACACCTGTGGGCGATTATCTACACAGCCTTGATTTAGAGTCGTTGGGAATATGCTGACAGCTCTTAGACCTTTGTCACGGGTCTGTAATTATGTGAGACCACAACCAAATCACCTGGCAGTCCAATTACAGGAAGGGTCATTCCCTCAAATACAACATCATGCTACCTCTAAAAATAATCCTGCCTGGGACACAGACAGAAGTATTCTTCCCAAGAACGCTGCTTTAAAGGATACACATACAGCCCAGAGCCCCTGGAAATGAATCTGAAACATGTATGTACCTATGGAAGGGAAAAGCCACCAAACCCAATTAAAAGGAACTCACTGAATTTAACATTCCGTGTAAAATTATCTACCCTGCAAATGTCACATAGGAGCCTTTGTTGCTGGCCAGCCAGGAAACTACATCCACAGAATTAAGAAAACCAAGTCTACAACCAACAGTGTGTCTCTGGAAATGTGAAAATCCACCTTTTACAGTAGAGAGTCCACTGTCAAATGACAAAACAAAAAGATTTAATCTTTTCTCTTGCAAGCATGAATTCTTATCATTCTACAATGTACTTTATGTTCTATGTGAGAAAAATATTTAAAGTTAAGCCTGACAACACAAGGAGAGAGTCATCTACTTCCAGAATTAGGCTCAAAACACCTTAAAGACCCCACAAATCAAAGTTGATATCTAAGTACAAATATGCTTCACAAGCTGTTATGCTGTAGCCTCAACTGAGGTGTGCATATGAGAGAAATTCACAATTGATTTTGATTTAGCATGATAAAACAATGTAAAACAGCTCTATAATAATCATTCCACTGATGAACAACCAAATCATAATATTTGGTAAAAACTATTGTTAAAACTAATTTTGCCTATTTCTTTTTATTTTTATAAAATCCTGCTATCAGAAAAGCAAAAATTACATACATACATAGCTTGTACTACATTTCCATTGGCCAATACTGGGTTGAAAGCTTTCATCAGCTTTTCAAACAGCGCTTTTAGTAGGACAAGAGGGTCTTGTTACAAGACTGGTGCTCACACCCTAGCCTACACATGCCATCTAGGAGCCTCTGACAGAGCCCGGCACCAGGGACTGTCAGGCCAGGCTGTCTTTGAATCTCACTGGGAAGCCTCTTGCAGTCCTGGACCTTAGAGATGCAGCGGGACCCAGAGCTACATCACCCCTCGAGCACAAGTTCCGTTTCCTCTCCCCCTGCAGAATCTGAGGTGCAAACACCCACGCATTCACTTGGTTTGTCTTCCTAATGTCTCCATGAAGACGGAACATCTCAGCACCTCGCATCCTGCTCCTGCCCCTCTGCTGGAATTCTCTGTCTGGGTCACGGGTGTCTGAATTCCTTCTCCCACCCCCTCTTAAGGCGGCAGTCATTAAGACCCAGCAGTCTGCCTAATACAGCCTTTGAGATTTCTTTGTCACCATAGCCTCAATTATTGTCATAACTTCTCAGCTCTCCTCTGTTCTCTCACCTTATCTTTAATGCTCCTGTTACAGGTACTTTTTCTCTCTTTCTTTTCTTTTTTAGGTAGTACTGGAGACTGAACTCTTGTACACAGTAAGCATACACTCTACCACTGAGCTACACTCCAGCCCTAGAGTTAATTTTAAGTCACAATTCTGATCATATTACTCTCTTCTTCAAGAATTAGATCAGTCTTAGGTCGATGTGTAGTCCTTCCCCCAGACACACAGTTTCACCAGACCGAGTCTTTCTTCAGGCTCCTCTGTCCCTGGGCCTGTGCTTCCCCCGGCCAGAACCTCTTCCCTGCCCTGCCCTTCCCTTTCCTTCAGAGCTCGGTTTATCCCTATTCCTACTATACCCACTTAGAAACTTTTATAGCATGTCTATATTTCTGCATTAGAACACATCAGATCATATTGTACTGAATTTACTTGACTGTGACCTTTGTCCTTGCTCCCTAGCACAGTGTTAAGAACTACTAGAAACTTATTTGAAAACCAGAGAAATAATAAGTCGTTTTGTTTCTTTTTCTTTTTTCCAGTACTGGGGATCGAACTCAGGACCTTGCACTTGTGAGGCAGGCACGGTGCCATTGAGCTATATTCCTGGTCACAAGTGGTCTTGTTTCTATAGCTCTCTCACAACTGCAGTTCTCCAAACCTTAGAATTCAGAGTGTGAAGGTAACTTTCAGGTCTCCATCATCCCTCTGTGAGCAGACAATGAGCAGTGAAGGCGGAGTTATTACTCCGTGAATGCCTGTGGCTTCACTGCAGCCTTACAATGGCCTTCACATAGGTCTTTCTTTCATACCCATTTCACACGAGTGAAAAATGAGGCACTAGTGACTTTAAGCAAGGTCATGTAGCTATTAACTAGCAAGATAAAGTTAGAATTCAGGCCTTGTGTGTGGCCTGTCTTTCTATTTTCTTATTGGACCACTTGGAATTGGAAGCATTACTCTCTGGGTTATTCTAGCCATGACATAAAGTAGCATGTTTGTACAGATAGAATCTTTTTACTAGAAAAACTATGTTTTAACAATGAGGTTAGTTTGATTTTTAGCTCTGTGAACTATTAACTATATAATTAAAATAGCTGTCTAAAAATTTTTAATCTGCTAAATTAAGAGATTTGTCTTAGTTGTTTGTCTTGTTACTATAAGGATGGGTAATTATAAAATTCAGTATACAAAAGCTGAATAGACTACATCATTTTAACTTATAATCATTTCTTTTAAAGACACTGAGTTTGTTAAGAAAGTAGTTTTCATTATGTAACATTCAAAAACTATAAAAATAGGGCCAGGGATCTAGCTCAGTGGTTCCGTGCCTGTTTGCAAATGCAAGGTCTTCGTTTGATCCCCAGTAACCACATACAATAATGCTGGGTGTGGTGACTCACGCCCACCAGCAATCAGTACCACATACCACAGTGCCAAGTATGGTGGCTCATGCCTGTAATCCCAGCACTCAGGAGGCAGAGGCAGGAAGATTGCTGTGAGTTCAAGGCTTGCCTGGGCTAAATAGTGAGCGCAGGACCAGCCTGAACTACAAAGCAAGACCCTGTCTCAAATAAAACAAAACAAAACACAAAACCCTATAAAAATAAATAGAAGAAAAATAGCACAACCAATATCACTATTAACATTTGCTATAATTCTTCCCAGTTTTTTCCATACATATTTGTTTGAAACACTTGTGATCAGATAAAAACTTAATCTGCTTATTTCACTTTACATCATCACACTGACATTCCTCCATTATTACATATCTTCATTACTATAATTTTTTTTTTTTTTTTAGTTCTTTGAGACAGGGTCTCATTTTGTAGTTCATGCTGATCCTGAACTCAGCCTCCAACTCAGCAATCACCCTGCCTCTGCCTCCCGAGTGCTGGGATTATAGGTGTGAGCCACCATACCTCGCACTGTGGTATGTGGTCACTGGGGATTGAACCTGGGCCTTGCATTTGCCAGGCAGGTGCTAGAACCATTCAGCTAAATCCGTGGCTCTTCATTAATGTAATTTTTATGGCTGTGTAATAGTCTACCACCTATTTACACTCTAACTCTTGGGTTGTAGGAGTCATGAAACCCATCAGCCAGACCATACTGCAGGGCCAAGAGGTCAGAACAACTTCAGGGATCACTCTAGTCCTTTCTTCCCCCAACTATAGTCCTCACACACAGCAGTGATGCCACCTGCACACCCAATAGAGCTACAGACTCTTGAGCACTAGCCCGGAAAGATGTAGTTTGAATCTGCATTTTAATGAGCTTCCCAGATGAACCTGTGCACATTAAACATAAGATTGTAGTAAGAAAAGAAAAAACACCTGGTTCTCAACTTCAGCCATATTTTGAAAGTACATGGGAATATCCTGAAAATCCTCACCTGCATATCACAGCTCACACATAACTAAAATCTCTAAAAGTGGGACCATTAAGAGCCACAGAAGGAGCTGGGGTCCCACCCCAAACCGAGAGTATTTGTGTAACACCTTCCTCTCGTGCCACACTCTGCCCATAAGTTTACTTTAAAGTGTCCGTGGGAAATTCTGGTATTAAAAAAAAAAGATAAAACAACAACAGCCACAACATATTTAGAAAGAAAACTAAATTTGCCATGTGTAGTTTTCCTTTTTTCTTACTTTTTTCCCAGTCCCCTTCTCTCTTTTTCCTCCCTCCAAAGAGATTCCTGGCTTTGATACACTCTGGAGATCATGAACAGAAACCACAAAAAGTGATTTTCCTGTATCACAGAACCAAGAAGCAATAGAAAGAATACTGTTTCTTCTCAGTGATTTTAGTTGTCCTGACTCATTTGCCTGCATACCCCATCCCCACTTTCTCCCATGCCTATTTTAAGCAATCAGTGGATTTTGCAACCCTTTCTATGCAATGCCACAACCATAGGTGGAAAGAATAGTCATGGTCATAGCCATCAACTGATTTTCTTCATTTTCTTTTCAATCAGTGACTAAAGCTAAACACCAGAGTTACCTTGGAAGGCTTTCATCTCTTTGTCTTGATGTATGTTTTGTACTTTCTAAACAAGAACCAGAGGAGTATATGTAGAGACCCATTCTATATGGTTTTTTTGGGAAAAAATCATTTCATAATTAAATTATGATTAGGATCATCCAAGGCCCAGTGTCTTCCTGCCCAAGAGCTGGCTATAGCTTGGGAAACAACTCTGTGTGTCTCTGACCACAAATTGAGGCCTCAGTAGTCCTGTGATGCTGTGATGCTCAAGGACAAGATTATATCAGTTGAAGGCATCCTGGATCTTTGAGAAAAGTTTCACCCGAGGGAAGGACACCTTCCTTATTAGCCTGCTATTTCTTACCTATCACTGTAAGAATACTTTGAACATCTCATCCTCTTTATCAGCAAAAGAACCTCATTAACCTAAGATCTTTTGAACCTATGATCATTGACCTAAAATCCTTTTCAGCATAAGACCCTCGTCAATATGGGATCACTGCCACCCTATAAGTCACTCAATACTCCTTTGCATTACTGTGTGCATCCAATAAAGAGCAGCTATGTCAGAATGTCTTGGCCTTTGTACTTTGAAATTATGTCTCTAATGTCTTTCCTTCTTTAGCCCATGCCACCCACCCCCCACTTTGTAGGCAGATCGGATGATTGACCAGCCTCCAATACCTTCTCATGTCTACCAAGATGGAGTTAGTATTGTTCCCTCTTTTAGAAATATAAATGGGACAGGGGCTGGCGAGTTAGCTCAGTGGTTCCGACATCTGTCTTGCAAGCACAAGGGCCCAGGTTCAATTCCCCAGTAACCACATACAGTACTGGGTGTGGAGACTCACGTCTAGCAGCAATCAGTACCACGGACCACAGTGCTGGGTGTGGTGGCTCACGCCTGTAATCCCAGCACTCGGAGGCAGAGGCAGGAGGATTGCTATGATGTGAGTTGGAGGCTGAGCTCGGGGCCAGCCTGAACCACAAAGCGAGATCCTGCCTAAAAAAAAATATATCTATATATATCTATATATCTCTCTATATAGATATATATAGATATATATATGGGACAAATAAGAATCAAGATATATCATGTACAGATACAAGTTCCCAGTGACGAATGCCATCATAATGTATTCTTAAAATGTACCAATGAACTAAATTTATTGATAAAACATAAACTAGGACCATTTCATAAACTCTGAATAGTCCATTTTTAAAGAAAATGTTATAATTTAACATGGCACATGACAGTGAAAACTGATTTTCAAAATCCCTTACACTCTTTAAACCAAACTGCAGCGAATTTAGAGATCCTGTTTCTGATTGCTCTTTGTTTTAAATTCACTAATTTATTGCTAGTGTTTGTATTGTAAACATTTTTGTTCTTAGCTCACCAACCTGAATAGATGTCTACCTAGTGTGGCCAACTGAATATGAGCACTTATCTGTTTTCCTGCTTGGCCATCACTCTATGTTAAAGTAGGTTTGTTTTTTTTTAAGGTATAAAAGGAGAATAGGATAGAGGCTGTCCACTCAGGAGCAATTTGAGAATTTGGGGAAAAACGAAGCATTTGTAAGAGGGGATGTCTAGAGAAAAGGGAGCATTCATCATCGCCGTTCTTCCCTGCTGGGTCACAGGGCTGACCTGGGCCTGAACCTGTGCATGGGTCAAGGGCGGGGTGACCGTCACCCCAAGAACATGTCAGAGTATGAGCACAGCTGCAGCTGGGCCCAGAGGGGAATGTGGGGATGAGACACACATCAGACATGACTGCAGCCTCATGCGGTACAGCTGGATGTGGAAGGGCTACAATTCAATCCCCCCAGGAGCCTGACATTCTTGCTGAAAGACTGTGGGGGAGGGCTGGGGGCTTCAGGAGCCCTGCGCCCTGGAGACCCATGACCTCCAGCACATTTGCTAAAAGGGCTGGGTTAAGTGTTTGCGGACCACAAAGACAGAGCCATGATTCTTAATGTGACAGGCGAACCACACTCCCACCCCACCCCCCACACCATCCAGATGACCCAACCACCAAGAGCCCATTTTCTTGCCAGCCTCTCCTCCAAGTCCCACTCTGGTCTCAGAGCTCCTCAGAGGTCTCAGTCGCGCCACAGCTCTCAGATCTCTTTGGCCGAACCACCCCCTTTCATTTACCAGCAGCGCTGTTCCTCCTTTGCTGCTTGCTCTGCTTTCTCTGCCCACCATATTTCCTGTTCAGACTCCCTCAACCAGCACCTCTAGTGCTGTTGCGCTCCTTCCTTCCTTCCCATGTTCTCTCCATGTTTCCAGAACAATCTGTATGCTTACGTGTGCAGTTTCCCCTTGGAGTTGCAATAGTTTGCTCATGGGCTGGTCCCTTCTGCTTGTCTGTGACCTCTAGAAAGTACAGACCATGCTGGTCAACAGAGCAGAGGACAGTCCTACTGAGGGGAAATGAGTGACCGCATTTATCAGCTCCTCCAGGTGTCTGCTTGAATCTTGCAGAGAACCTGACCCTGAGTGGCCGGCCTATCCATGACTGAGTTTCCTGCTCAGGTTGTTAGAATCTGTCCTGGTCCAATAGTACATTTCTGGATGATTCTTGATCTTTTATGAATTACTATCCCCCAAAATATATCACAGAAACATGATAACAACAACAATTCAACAGGAGGTTTGGAAGACAGGATAGGAGAAATCTCCTGGGAAGAAGACAGCCCAGGGCTGG
>PVIR01018039.1:0-19009 GCA_004026965.1 Petromus typicus
TGTTTAATTAAAAGTAACTATGATTTTAGAAAGAAAAGAAATATAACTAATTTTTGTTTCTTCATTTTGTACCCTGAAACTTTACTGAACTCATTTATCAATTTAATATTTTTGAGGTAGACTTTATGGTTTTCCTAAGTCACATCATCTGCAAAATACTGATAATTTTGTTTATTTCAGTCTAACTTATATGTCTTTTACTTCCTGTTTCTTATCTAATTTCCCTGATTTGAACCTGTAGTACTATGATGAATAAAAAATAGTGAGCATGAGCTACTTTGTTTTCTTCCTTGCCTTAGAAGAAATATGTAAAGTTTTCATTATTGAATATAATATTAGCTGTGACCTTATAATACCTGACCATTTTTATGTTGAGTTATCTTCTTCCTCTACATAATATCTTAGTAGTTTCTATCATGAAAGTATAATGAAGTTAATCAAATGCTTTTTATGCACCTATAGTGATAGGACTTTAATTCTTCACTCTGTTTATGCAACCTATCACATTTATTAATTGCATAGATGGAACTATCTTTGCATTCTACTAACAAATTTTTCTTGACCACAGCATACAATATTTTCAATGCAATATTTAACTGGTTTACTTTTACTTTCATGAGAATATTTAATCTATATTCATCAGGAATATTGTCTTATAGTTTTTCTTTTTTAATATCTTGTCTAGCATACTGTCTCTATTCTTTGCATTGAGAAGTTATGACAAGCAAATGAACATCTACAAATCTGCTAAGTGGACTTAGTACGCACAGGACTAGAGACTCTTTGAACATAGACTTCCCAACCTCCGCAACTGCAAGAAATAAATGTTTCCTTGAAGCACTTAGTTCATGGTCATTTGTAATAGCAACTCAAACTTCTGAAAGAATACATACACCCTATCTTCTGTCATTGGTCTCCAAGATGGAACATCATGGTATGGAATATGTTAGAACAAAACTTAATCACATGGAGCCCAGAAACCAAAAAGAGAATGGAAGGAAGACTAGAGTGCCAGTATCTCCTTCAAAAACATTCCTGGGCCAGGGATTTAGCTCAGTGGTTCTGGCACCTACCCCATAGGCACAAGGACCCTAGTTCAGTCTCCAGTAACCACATACCACAATGCTGGGCATAGTGACTCACGTCCACCAGCAATCAGTACCACAAACCACAGTGCCGGGCATGGTGGCTCATGCCCATAATCTCAGCTGTCCAAGAGGCAGAAGTAGGAGGATTGCTGAGTTCAAGGCTGGAGTTCAGGACTAACATGAACTACAAAGCAAGACCATGTCTCAAAAAAACTAAAAAGAACAAACAAAAAAACAAACAAACAAACAAAAAAACACTCCCTCTTGAGGATCAAATGTTCTCCTACTGGGCCACCTTCTTAAATGTTCTATCTTCTTCTGATTATGCCACAAGCCAGCAATCAAGCTTGCAGCATACGGCTTTGAGGGGATATTTAAGATCTAAGCTCACACATAAAATGTACAGTGTATTGAAAGATGCAACTGGCATAACCCTGTAAAAACAAACCATGAGGGTCTCACTTACACATGAATGTCTCATCGTAGGAGAAAAATACAACATACACTCTTTTCAGTTCACTGATCCTGTCCATTCTCCCTCACCAGGCATCACACATGTCATCTCAAACATAGTTAAAGTGAAGCAAACAATAAAAATAATAATAATAATTAATAATAATAATGTAGGCTTGTTCTAGCTGAATCTGTGGCTTTCAGACCTTTTTCTGCATTCACCAAATTTTCTGATCATTCAAGTATTTCATTTTTTTCTTTGCTTTTCTCATTTCTCTACACAGAAATGAGAAAAATAGCAAAAACCTCTTGGCTAATTCTCATCCATGAATTACCATGGTTCATGACCAGTTAAACTTTAATATAACTTCAGTTCCTTAAATATAGCATCTATATCTTTTAAAACATTGAAGATTTATTGAATTAAAGCTTTCTGGAGACACTGATTAAAGGAAACCTTTCTAGATTTCATTGTTATGTTTATATTTCTTGCCAAAGTTATTGCTTTGAAGACTTGCTCAAGTATCATTGTGACTTTTGTGAGTTAATTGACATGGATATATGTACATTTAGATCTAATGTATATACTTATATTTCTGATGACATTTTTTCATGAAAAATCTTAATTTCTGAAATTCCTCAAGAATAGAATCGCAGAATTACTTAAGCACACAATGCTACCCATAGACATGTGTAAAAATATTGGCAGAGATGCAGGACATAATTTCAAAGTGGCCAGGGTTGTACTGCATATATTTGCAAGTGGGCACTTATTCTCATGAATCTTGTACTTCTTATATCTTTATAGAATAAAGACGTTCACCATATAATCAGAGACACTAACTTCTTCCACCTTTTTTAAACTCCTTTAGTGTGTGAAGTTTTCTGTTGAAGGTTTCTATTTAAAGTCTTTTCTTTATTATGTTTCTACAGGGATTTCAAGAGCTGCTTCTACATCTCTTGCTTTCTACTTCAGTTTAAAAAAATCCTACTGGGGTTTCTATTTTTGTGTCACTTCAGCAGATGTCCAAACCATTTAAGACATGGCCTCTAAATCCTTGACAGCTATTTGAGGGCATCAGTATGTTCTCAATTCACTTCATTTTTACCTGATCTTGTCTTGTCTTTTCCTAGGGAAAGACTAAAGCAAACAAGTAAAGAGAGCCAGTCGGATGCAAGGCACAGTGAGTACCAGGTGAAAATATAGTACTTGTTCTCTGTTCTTGAAGAACTCAAACAAATATAGAAACATGTAACTTATCAGCATTTCTTATAGAGTGTGAAAAATTGACCCATACCTTTTGTATTATATCTCTTCTCTCTTCTAAGCATTTATACTCTTTCTTCTCATATCCATCATTTAATTCTTATCATGGTTTGAATAAAGCTTTTTTTTTTTTTTTTTTATTTTCTTAAGCTACTTCACACTTACTGTAGCTACTGGCATATTTGGTGCACTGTCTTCTAATCAGTATCCTGAGTAAAAAATTATCAGTGCTATCGAATGTAATGTTAGGACATTAATGGACTCTTTGCCATTGTTTTCATGCCAAACTTAGGAATTCTTTCTGAGTCTTAATCTACATAAATTAGATTGGTCATATTGATGAGAACAGGCCAAAAATCTTCCTTGTTAAGTATTTGTCACAATAATTTAGACAAACTGATTTTGTTTTTAGTTTGAGATTTAGGACGAATCACAAGATGGAATACAAGTGTCCTGGTTTGGATTTTTCTAGACTGTTAGTAATTATCATATGAATTCAATTCTCTTGTATTTTATTTCAAACGGGCATAGTAAATAATACAAAAGTAAATAATAAAATTAACACTAACAACTTAAAATTATTTCCTTAAAATGACATTAAGAAGCAAGTGAAAATTATTGAAACAAGCCCAAGTACAAAGACACATTGTGATATGTGACAATTGTTTTACTTGGGAGTTTCATCAAGCAAGTCCCCTATTTTATTTTGAGCAAGACTTCACTCCTTACATGCCCTGTCCTGCCCACATTAACTACCACGTCAGGAACCTGAGTTCCTTTGGTCCTATTGTTCCATTTCCTGTTTCCTTAATATTATGGCTCACAAGACAGAATCTGCTTTACTGGAAACACAAAGCGAAACATAAAGGCAAAGAGCGCACAAAGGGCTCACGATGCTTCCTCTTCGCATAGGTTTAAGAAAGATGCCTTGTTTTGTAAATCAGGACAATAAATGTAATGGATACTATAATATTATTAAAATATAAATATCAGTGAATATACAATGTCTACATCTTAAAACAAAGCATTTTTATTTCATTTATTCTGAGGCTAGATATCATGATATGATGATTTTGAGACAATTTTTCACATTTGTATACACATATACAACAGCTCTGAATATTCCCTCTACAATGTTAATTATCTTACACCTCTCTTGCAAATGTCTATACTCTGTGATGTCTTTCATTGAATTAAGTGTATTTTTATTATGCACGTTCAGTGAAGTTACATGTATAATAGGTAGATTATGTTGCACAAAATCATATGACTACGTTTAATACCTAGTACACTGAACTTGAAATACTTTTCACATGATAAACTGGAATTAAATGTCTCAGCATTCTGGAGAACTGAATAATTAAACAGATGTATATTATTATCCCCATTTTATAGACAGAATCATAGGTACAAAGATATTAAATAATTTGCTGGACAATACAGATTTAGTCAATACCAGAAATAAATTGGAAGCAATACTCAAAATTTGCGTTAGGAGAAAAAGTTCAGCAGAAATTTTTGCTACATCTGTATTCTACATAGAAAACTAAATTGAAATTATCACTGTTCTCATTATTAATAGTCATTGGGTATCAAAAATGTGCTAGGTACTATAATATACACGGAATGAGATAAAACCCCCTAACCCCAGCTCAACTATATATCTAATTCTCCCAACTTATTACTAGTACATCCAAATGGGTGTTTTATCACCTTAATTATTTTCAAGAAATGGTACCAATGGAAAAGAATCTTCTCAGTCTAATTGCAAAAAAAACACATCTCATATTTTCCCATTAACCTTTCTTTTTACTGTAAAGACGAAGACAGTATTTGAAAATGTCTATTATACCTAAAAAAATAACTAAGGGTACATTCCTTTAACTGAGAGCTCTGTTAGTCAAGACATAGATTTGGGTTGTATTCATACATCACCACCAGCTTTAGATAGAATGTTAAAAATAAACTTTTGATATATTTGGCCATAATTAATTCTCTGTGGGTAATTGTCCCAAAAACTGTGAAGTACACATTATCTCTCATGTACAACTGAGGAAAAAAAGCTTTCTGAAAAGTGATGACATAAGGTTTGATAGTAGTTGCATAGTTATTCTTTTATCTAAGTAACTGCATTTCTTTGTATCACAAAACAATTACACTCGCATTGTATATTGCTTGATTCATTTTGAAATAAGACATATTTAAAACAAATAATATTTGTCTATATCCTTGTTAATGTTTGGAATAATTGATACCACTGAACATATTTTTGCACTATTATGTTGTGTTTGAACTGGCAAATGTTATTCCCCTTCCAGCCTTCTGTGAAATTTTTTTGAAAATTGTCTTTGTACTCTTTTGGAAATCATAATTTGCTTTTTAGGTAACCTCTAAGTAAAGAGGTTATACAATAAGTTGTAAGTTTTAATCAACTTTCTTAGTATTATACTGTAAGATTATTCTAGATGTTTTTGAATAATTTTCTATCTTGAGTTTACATTATTTCTAGTATTATAAGGAGTCTGGTATGAATATATAAATAAGCCTAACTATACCTACATGAATATTTACATAGGTGTTTATAGATATGTGTGATTATTTTTGTAGTATGGATCCATAAAATGAATATAGTGTCAGAAGTTATACTCTTAAAACATTTTGATAGATTCTGCTAAATACTTTCTCAAAATAGTAGATAAGTTTATAGTGACACTAGGAGGGCATGAGATGGGGTCACCTTTCAAGCCTCCTTCTTTTCAACTCTGCTTCTCCTCATTTTCCTGCTTCTCATTAGTTTTCTAGTCAGACAAGCAAACATGAATAGCTGCCTATTGCATACTTTTTAAAAAACACTTTCTAATTTCAATACAAAATGTATAACATTTACCATTTTGACCATTCGGGATTTTACTTATTCATTAGTACTATTAGATATACCCACAAAATATTATTATCACTATTATCTGTATTCAAATTTTTTCATTGCTTGCCACAAAAACTATCTGACATTAAACAGTAACTACATTTCTTTCACTGCCCTCTACTAACCTCTATTCTTCTTGGATTTCTATGAGTCTGCATATTCCAGTTCTTTCATATAAGTAGAGTCATATAATATTTGTCCTTCACAATCTGGCACATTTTGCTAAATACAATGTTTTCAATAATTCTACATCTTTATCTTTTATCCTGAAAAAATGATACTGAAAAATTGCAAAAGTGTGCAGAACATATTATATTGCACCTTGTATATCTGGTAGTTATAGGAATAATAAGAAATGTAATTGCTTCCAGTGCTGAACAAAACTCCACCTTGTCTAATGTCTTAATCTCAAAATTTATAGGAAATCAAGGAAGAAACTCATACCTCTGAAAGATCAAATTTGTTGTTTTGCTTTTTTTTTTGTTTTTCATTATAACACAATTTTATAGTTTGGTAAATATTTTAAAATATAAACAGTTTCAAGTAAAATTTCACTTTTCCTCAAATGAAACTGATAGCAATACACATTTTATTTAACTGGTTTCATACAGTTCTGTATATATTTTTGGACAATTATGTAACATTTTTCATTTTTAATTGTCTATTCATACCTTTAGCAAATTCTGTGTGATCTTTACTGATGTCTAAACCTCTTAATGCAAGAAATGATAGCCTTATAAATTTGTTCATGAAGATCTTTCCAAATTCATTTTTGTTGTTTTTGCATTTTGTCCTTTATAATCTAATTGAGATTTTAATGAATATGCAATCATGTACTTTTTAATTTAATTATATTATCTGAATTTTATGCTATTATTTTATCACCCAGGACTCAGGACTGAAATCCTCTTACATTCTTTTCTTACAGTTTTATGATTCATTTGTGGAATTAACTTATATTCAATCTAGCAATGTTTCAAGAACATAAAAAAGAAAGAGGTGAAATGTCCCTTCTCCTTTTGGTCAATTTGGTTTTATTCTTGTTTTAATCTTCATTGTGCCATTTATTGCAAATATAATAATTTAAAGATTTATCTTTCTTATTGATTTGTATTATCACCTCCATACATACCAAATTCACAAAATTACTTGAGGTTAACTCTCTTCCATATCTATAATCTTTCTCTCTGTCTCTGTCTCTCTCTGTCTCTCTGTCTCTCTGTCTCTGTCTCTGTCTCTCTCTCTCTCTCTCTCTCTCTCTATATATATATATATATATATATATATATATATATATATATATTATCTTCATTATTACAGAAATTCCTTTCAACCTTCCATAAGGGTTGTAGGATTGTCCTCTCTTTTGGATTTTGAACGTCCCCCAAAAGCCTATGTGTTGAAAGTTTGGTCTCTATCCCATGGTCTGCTGAGAAGAGGTCAAATCATTTGGAGGAGAAAGATTAGTCCCTTTGACTACCATGAAATGAGGAGCTTCCTCTACTTCTCACCATCATCACTGGTGTTCTGTCTCATCATATAATGATGAGCAATAGACCAACCCATCATGGAAGGAAACCTTCAAACCTGTGATCCAAAGTAAACTTTCCTTCTTATAAGTTGATTGCATCAGTTGTTTTCTTATAGTGATGCAAATGCAGACAGTCTCTTCAAATTACTTACCTCTAAGCTTTCCATTTTCCATAGTCCTACTATTTTCCTTTATGGATGGCATCTACATTGCAAAGTGTATAATAACAGATATGATTCCACATCAAGGCAGATAGATCCTAGAAATGTGGTTCCAATGAAGAGATCAGTATGAATTTTATATATGCCTTAAATAAACTTCCTGTACATAAACCCACATTGCAGATTGAAAAACAAACTTTTCAAAAAAATATATTCATGCATGTACAAGCAAGCAATATAGAACTTTTTTTTTCTTTTTTTCTTTTTTGAGACAGGGTCTCACTTTTGTGGTTCAGGCTGGCCCTGAGCTCAGCCTCAAACTCACATCACAGCAATCCTCCTGCCTCTGCCTCCTGAGTGCTGGGATTTCAGGCGTGAACCACCACATCTGGCACTGTGGTATGTGGTACTGACTGCTGCTGGGCGTGAGTCTCCACACCCAGTATTGTATATGGTTAACTGGGGATCGAACCCAGGTCCTTGCACTTGCAAGACAGGCGCCAGGACCACTGAGCTAAATCCCCGGCCCTGTATAAAACTTCTAATACTTATAACTTTTGTAATAAAATACAATCAGGAGTTAAAACTGATTTTGATCCATCCTAGTTTCAAAGTGTCAAATATTTATTACTTTGGTTAATCATTTAATTCCATATCACTCTACCTATCATAGTCAATTTTATTTAAAACAGTTGCTGAAAGGGTAATATTTAAAAAATTGTGTTTCACTGTGAAAAGTTTGTTTATATTTTGTCAGAACTTCAAAATACTCAATATGACACTGGCACATATATTTAATTATGAAATATGTGCATTGCATGTATTGTAATGAAAAATGTTCTTTCCTACCTATTCATATACACCCTGTAGAAAATATGTATTGTACATCTTTAAAACATCAATACGTGTAAGAACGAAGTGAAAATTTGCATGTGAAGTTAAAGTTCTCATCCATAGCATCCCTGAGGGGCTGATTTAAAGCATATATAAATGTCAAAATTAGGAAGAAAATAATTTTTTTTTCTTGAGATTATTCAAAGGATTGATAAGGCTGAGTCTAATCCAGGTGGATATTGAGTAGAATTTGTAGCCACTTGACAGCTAAGTAATGATCTGTGTGGACTAAGTTGTTGGTTATAATCTTCATACAGAAGAGTTAACATCCTAAAAGCTTCCACTATGATTAAAATTAATTGGTGCCCTCTTTAGCTCCACTGGCAGAACCATTATGTTGAAAGGGCATCTTTTCATTCTCTCAGCCTCACTAGACTGCAGGAAAGTAAGAAAAGTGGAAAGTGTCATTTGCTATTATGAAAGCAACAGAAAGCCAACAAATGAAGGACATCACCTCACTAAGCCAGCATCCGTCCATTAATTCATCACATCTTGGGCCACACAGGAGAAAGAGGGAGCAGTAAAATGAAATAACAGCAGGTTTTGTTTTTGCATGGTTCCTAGTCTAGTAAGGGATATAAAATAAGTGTGCAGCAGCTACAGAAATAGGAAGGGGATGGGTGTGCCAGAATAGAAAATAAATAAAGTACTCCATCCAGCATTCAGAGGAGAAAATGGTAAATTATATTTATAAGGGGTGAGGAGTTGAGGGTTTTAGGCAGGTTTAAACTCCAAGGCAAACCCAAAATGAAACTAAAAAAGCCCATTTCTATTCACTTGTCTCATAAACCACCAATTCATTCAACTCATGAATTCTTGTTCTTCACATTATTAAACTCAGGTCATCAAAAATCTGTACAGCAATGATTTTATATATATGCAAATTATATTTGATATAGTTTGAAAACTTAAATTATTAATATAGACTTGTTAATATCAAAATGTCAGATTTACTGAGACACACTTTCATTCTACATGATTACACAAGACAGAACAAAAACCACCTCACATAAAATCTAGATTTTGCAAATATAAAATAATTTTTAAAACTCTATACTTATGCATACATACACCAAAATAAAATATTTAGAATGCACCTAAATACAATATATAAATAAAACCAAATCTTTCCACTGAGTATATCAGATAATTTGATCAATGATAATTTCATAAAATACTTGTGTAATAAAAAATATCAAAATGATGGCTTATTGTCATTAGCTGATTGATTTTCCAATGATAATGAAAAGCAATTTCTACTCATAGTGAATCAAGAAATATATTGTACTTTGGAATAAGAATTTATAAATCAAATAACTATGTCAAAGGATTTTTTAATCAAAATGCAAATGTACAATAGTGTTAATAAGCAAATGTCAGAAGATCTAAATAAAGTCGACAAAATAACATACAGAAAATGTGGATTCTCTTTTTTATGCAATTAATTTGAGTAAGAAGTTGGAATCTGCTCACATTTTGCAATGAGATAGCATGCGACCTGAGACAAGAAGTCTAACCACACAGAGTTGCAGATGGTCTTCTGTAACAATGAGGGGAGGGGAATGAAAATATTAAATTGTGTATTCTCAAAGGAAGGGCAACGATTGGATTTTATCAGGAAAAATCATTTTATTCTTCTATATGTAAAATAGATGTATCTGAATATACATTGTGAACCTAAATCATTTCATGGAATGGCAATTAGAAAAAAGTGTCAGAAAGTATCCTTAGGAGTATGACTATGAAAAAATGTTAAACACTGTACTAACAATGAGAATTCAGCTTCAGAGAAACATTCAAAGACATATCTGCTTGCTGCTGAACCATGTAAATGTTAATTCACATAGTTCACAATATCTGCTAAATGCCTTCTCTGTGTTAAACAATACACTAGACATTAGAGGAATAAAAACATATGTGGCATAGACCATGAACTCAAAGCACTTAGAATTCATCATCAAATGTTAAAAAACATCAAGTGATAAAAAGGTTCAAGAGTTCAGAGAAAAAAATTACTTTCTTGTTTGAATGATCAGAAAGTTTTTCCAGGGGAAGTTATGTTAGCTGGCTTTGAAGAGGTCAGCATAAATGATCACATGTGAAATAGTCCAGAGATGGAGAATGTCATGAACACAGGCTCACTTATAAGATGCAGTAGGATTAAAAGTAGTGGTGGAGGGTGGAATGGAATAACAGGAAAACTGTCTAAGTGGGAAACAGGGACTTCACAGGACAAAGAGAGGAACACCAGCACACACTCAGAGGAGTGACTGCAGCACACTCAGAGGAGAGACTGCTAGCAGACTTTTAGCACTGGCACTGAGTTCTTGAGGCTGGAATGACACTTCGATTTGTTATTCTCACATGATCAGAAAATGCAGTCCCATAGCTACAGTTTCTGCAGTCTTCTTTCAGGTACGCCATCTTTACTGAGGATTTCTAGGAATGAAACAAAATTTTCTACACAAATACGGGGGTGAAGGAAGAGGAGGTAAAAGGTAGAAATCTAAGGACTTTGAAGTTTTAAGTCTGAATAATTCTTCACAAATTCACTCAATATTTATCTCTAATAAGGAACACCCTCATGCTCACACTGAGAAAAAAAAGTTACTTTTCTAAATTTGGTTGGACAAGCTCTACAAACTATATAGTAGTCACCAACATGACTCTACTCACATAAGTCTAAATTTGAGTCCTAAAGAAAAAAATCAATCTATCCTATAGGAAGAGAATGTACTATTTTCCCTTAGCCCTAGATGCATTTCCACAAGAATTTATCTTGCATCTGGATGTCCTGTCACACACAGCACTCAGGAGGCTGACACCGAAGTACTGAGAGCTCAAGGCCAGTCTGGCCACATAGCTAGTCAGTTCAAGGCCAGCTGAGGATATGTGAGGAGATATTAGTCAATCTCCTCCTCCAAAAAGATGTTAACTATCCCTAGGAAATGAATGTTCACATATTTTTAAAAAAGAAAGGAAGGAAGGAAAAACAAAAGAAAAGGTACCTTCTTAATCATTTAAACTATCTTAATGATAAGATATGAACAATTAAACTCACAATGCAACTTTATTTTCCATTCTTCATATTCACATTATATATGTCTGCATGTAACCAGTGCACATACACTATGGAATTTCCATGGGTGGTATTTGGAAAATAGACATCTTAGGTAAAATTATTTGGAAGTTTCAAATTGAAGAACTAGAAAAATATGACAATAATGTCAACAGCCTAATTATTTGGCATGAATATACTTTGAACCTCGTACTACAGTCAAATAACATGTCTAGTTTGCTTTCAAACACAATAATTAGTTGAAGGACATAAGCTAATTGGACAATCAGTGTGCATTAAAAAATGGAACTCCAAGGAGATAGAAAATATTTCTTCCAAAATGGTTACACCTTATCTAGAAAATAATTGTCCCACAGTATAGATGGTGAAAGAAGACTGACAGGAATTTACTATCTTTCAAATTATAAAACGAAGCAGCAATCTGAAATGAAAAAGTGGCAGCAGATGGCTCCCAATACAGAAAGAAAAATATCTGAAACTAATGGGGCATAAATCCCTTCAAGATGACAAAGACAAAGCTAGGAATAAGTCCCATTTGCTTTTTCATTTTCTATTATTCTGTTCATTTTCCTTACTAATCTAAAATATGATGATATTTGAATAAAGCAATATTCTACATGTCAAATGTATTCTTCTAACTTTTTTTTGATCTTCATTACTGAAACATATCATCACAGGAAAAATATAGAGAAAAATTACTTCTGTAACAGCTATCATTACCTAATGGTGGATAAATCTTCCCTCTAGATGTACAATTTATTGGATATACAGAAAAATGAAATAGGTTTACTCACAGGTGTAATTATGAATATTGACACTGATCTATGGTGTGCACCTGGCACGATTCTCACAGCCTTCCCTACTGGAATGACAAATCATAAGTTTGTCCTGTAATTTATAACAGGCCAATTACTTCTAGACCCGTCGATCCCATTAGCTCATTGCATGATGCACAGCACGCACTGTCCGCCGGCAGTCAGCTCTGAATCTCCTCTCTGAGCAGGAGCGGGCTGAAACACACGCCTCACAAACACAGAGGATTTTTTAGACTCTCACAGCCTCAGACTCTGAGCCTCTCTTCAGGCTTTTTTGTTACATATTTAACTTTTTCATAGGAAATTTGGTGTCTCCTTCTCTACCAGAGCCATTCAATTATTCTACACTCATTAATTTGTTCATCATTATGAGCCAAATAGAAGCGATCTGTACTGAGTCCTTCTCTCATTCTTATTCCAGTCTCTGTTCGTGTAACTTATGTCTTTGACTTAAAGAGAGGTGAAGGTTGTTTTTGTAATATTTTTCTTGTCAACATTTCATGCTTTTTGTTTTTTGGGGGGTTTTTTTGTTTTGTTTTGTTTTGTTTTTTTAGGTTTTTTGAGACAGGGTCTCGCTTTGTAGTTCAGGCTGGCCCTAAGCTCAGCCTTAAACTCACATCACAGCAATCCTCCTGCCTCTGCCTCCCGAGTGCTGGGATTACAGGCGTGAGCCACCACGCCCGGCACTGTGGTATGTGGTACTGGTTGCTGCTGGGCGTGAGTCTCCACGCCCAGTATTGTATGTGGTTGCCGGGGATTGAACCCAGGCCCTTGCACTTACAAGACAGGCGCCGGAACCACTGAGATAACTCCCGGGCACACTTCATCTCTTGTGTTGCCCACTTGATAGCATGCTAAGCCAAAACCTGTAGTTATGTCCAGATAATAAGAGTGACTCTGACATTCCCTTCGCAAGCACATCAGAAAGAAGGCACTTAAAAAAAATGATTGGAGATATAGCTTAGTTTGTTTAAAAACACCCTTTGATTTACTTGCAAGTCCTATGAGCTTGGAAAAAGGATTCAGTCATTTCTATCAATTTCCTTATACCTGAACTGAAGATATTGGAAAATAAATTGTTAAAAACTCAATTTTAACCCAGAGCTTAAAAGAGATCTTTATATACAACAAGAAACATTAGAAATCAACAAGGAAAGGAAGACTTATTTAGAATTTAAATGAAATTTTGACACAACATAATTTTCTAAATTTCATATAAAAAAGTAGAAAAATAAAAATGAGATGGATATTTTTGGTATAAAATGATCAATCAATGAACATTTGAAACTTTGTGTTATCATCTTTATATAGATAAAATTAATAATAACATCATTAATAACTATAAGAAATGATTGTGAAAGAAGACAGAGGCACTAGGATGGATTAATATTAATTTTTATTAAATTATTGCTTACTAGTGATGAGAAAACTCACTGTGTTTTCACTGAGATAAACTAGCAGTTGAGCAAAACAAATTATCTTGTTAGGAAATATTTTTATTTCTAGTGTTGCTATAGATGATGATGATAGATAGATGATAGATAGATAGAGATAGGCAGACAGATAGACAGATTCTAAATTAATATAAATGTATTTTCTGAAGAAAACCATTGAGAAATGTAGTCCATACATCTGCAAAAAAGAAGTTTCAATGAGGTAATAAATATTAAATATATTAGTATCTTTAAATACTTATGTTTTTCACTTTAATCAAGAAAAATACAGTACAAAAATTGTAACAATGAATGTCTAATTACAAAAGCTGAATGTATATTTTCTTACAAAATGATCAATAGATCAGGGTGCAATACCTCTAAACATAAAATTAAAACTTAAATACAGATTCAAATAGTTTCAAATGATATTTTCATAACAGCTTAAATTATATCCTATATTTTGGCTTAATTTTGAAAGAAATAAGAACAAATCTAAAATCCTGGCATGCCTGGAGTATTCATGGACAATAAAATAAGGATGTGACTGCTCATCATGAGGCTACTATCCTTCTCCATTTCATATCATATTTGTCTTTCAGGAGGCCAAAACCAAATCCATTGCTGCTAATTATTATTATCATTATAACATTTACATGCCATGAATTGGTCAAGCTTGTGAATCCAATAGTCCACACCAAATTCATAGAGTGCTATTTATCTGTTTAAGACTTCTGCTAATTCATGTAAGTTTACTAGAGAAAAATAAGGACACCAGATTGTAAAATAATTTTAAGATTTAAAGTGTAACTAGGTAGGAAAGCCACTAGAATACTTATGGTGTATGTAAAAGTTATTTCTGAAGATTTCAAATTCTGTATCTAATAACATGTGCTTGATGAAATATGCTTTGTGAGCAATTGTTTTATTTTTTATTGAATTTGCTGGTACATTTTACATATACATTATGATCACAATCAACATTAAAAATTTTTACCTATATATGACATATCTTGATTCTCATCTTGCACATTGTCCCTGCTCACCCTACAACCTCCAAACTCTATAAACATAAGCTTTGTTTCAATTTTTTACTATTGAATTTTTTCTTTCCCTTCTTAATTTTCCCTTGCCCCCTTTTCCCTTTGAATATTTCTTCCTATTTGATGATATCTATCATATATATCGCACCTCATTTACACCTTTAGATTCTTATACTAGATGAATGATACGGTATTTATACATCTGGTTCTTATTTGACTTATGATTATATTCCCAAGGTATACTCATTTGAGTACAAATGACTCAAATTTATCGTTCTTTATGGCTGAGTAATATTCCATTTGAAACACATCACAACTTCTTGAAGTATAAATGACTCAAGCTTATCATTCTTTATGGCTGAATAATACTCCTTTTATTTAAAAAGCACATTTTCTTTATCCAGTCTCTAGTTGATGCACATTTGGGTTGTTTCCAAAATTTAGCTATCACAAACTGAGCTGCTATAAAAATGGATGCATATATGTATATCACTGTGGTATGAATCTTTCAACTCTTTTGTGTATATCTCCAGAAGAATAGCAGGGGCAAATGGGATCTCTAATTCTAGTTTTTGAAGAATCTCCACTCTGATCTCCATACTCGTTGTACCAGGCTACATTCCCACCAACAGTGGAGAAGGGTTCCTTTTTTTCTGCATCCTTGCCAGAATTTGTTGCTGGCTAATTTTGAAATAGCAGCCATTCTTTGTGGAGTGAGATGAAATCTCAGTGGTGATGAGCATTTCTTCATATGCATCTTAGCTGCTTTTACATCTTTCTCTGAAAAATGTCTGCTCATTTAAGATGCCCATTTTTGAATTGGGTCTTTAAATTTGAAGGTGGGCTGATTTTTTTAAAGCTCTTTGTATATTCTAGACAGTAGCCCTTTGTCTGAGAAACAGCTAGTAAAACGATTCTTTCCATATTGTTGTCTTTTCACTCTGTTGGTCATTTCTTTTGTTGTGCAGAAGCTTTTTAATAAGATGAGAGCCCATTTGCTGATTTTTTTCTGCCAGTTCTCATGCTATAGAGGTTTTGTTCATAAAGTCTTTCCCTAAGTCAGTGTCTCCAAGGGTTCTACCTAACCTGTTTTGCAGCAGGTTTTATGTTTCTATTTTAATATTTCATTTCTAATCCACTTTGATTATAGTTTGGTGCATGATAAAAATATGGATTTAGCTTTAATCTTTGGCGGGTTGAAACCCAGTTTTTCCACCACCTTTATTAAAGAGGTCACCTTTCCTCCACTGAGGGTGTTTGTCTACACTGTCAAAGACGAGGTGGCTTACTATGTCTGTAGTTGTTTCTGTATCAAGTCTGTTCCATTGATCAGTGGGTCTGTTTCTTTTCCAATATCATGCAGTTTTTATCACAGTGGCTTTGTTAGTATAATTTCAAATTAGGGATTGTGACACCCTTTGCCATTTCCTTTTGCCTAGAATTGCTTTTGCTATTCCAGGTCTCTTGTGGTTCCAAATGAATTTTTGAACTATTTTCTCTAGTTCTGGGTTTTCAATCGGGATTGTATTGAATCTATACAGTGGTTTGGGCAGTATGATCACTTTGACAATATTGGTTCTTCCTACTAAAGAGCAAGGGATATCTTTCCATTTTGCATAACTTCTTTAACCTCTTTTTGCAGAGAACTGTAGTTTTCAGAGAAGAGGTCTTTCACCTCCTTTGTTAGATTGATTCTAGATATTTCCATTTTGGGGTGCTATTTTAAAAGAACTGTTTCCTCTATTTTGGTCTCAGTGAGTCTATTATTTGTGTATAGGAAGGCTATTGATATTTAGGTGTTGATCTTGTACCCAACTACTGTACTAAGCCTGGCAATTAAGTCAAGCAGTTTTTTTGTTTGTTTGTTTGTTTTTTGTTTTTACTGAGTTTTTGGGTCTTCTATATAGAGTATCATGTCATCAGCAAATAGTGACAGCTTAACTTCCTTTCCTATCTTTATTCCTTTTACTTCTTTTTCTTGTCTAATTGTTGTGGCTCATGTTTCCAGAACTTTATTGAATAGGAGTAGTGATAGTGTACATCCTTGTCTTGTTCCTGATTTTAGCATGAAAGATTTCACTATTTAGTATATTGGTGGCTACTGATTTTCATAAATACCTCTTATCAAGTTGAGATAAAGACCATTTATTCCAGTTTTTGTAGAGTTTTAATCATGAATTGGTGTTGGATTTGGTCAAATGCTTTTTCTGTATCTGTTCAGATGATCATATTATTTTTGTCCTTGACTCAGTATAGTGTATTACATTTGTTGATTTACATTTGTTGACCCATCCTTGCATCCCTGGAATGAATATAACTTGGTCAGGGTGTATGGTATTTTTGATGATCCTCTGTATTATGTCTGCCAGTAACTTACAAGGATTTTGCTTTACGTTCATTAGAGAGACTGGCCTGTAATTCTGTTTCTTGGATGGGTCTTTCTGTGCTTTATGAATCAATGAAATACTTGTTTTAAGGAATGATTGGGAGTCTTGTATCCTTTTCAATTTCATTAAAGAGTTTGAAAGGTAGTGACATTGGCTCTTCTCTAAATATCTTATAGAATTTGGCAGCGAAACCATCAAGACCAGAACTTTTGTTTGTTGGTAAGTTTTTAATTACATTATGAGTTTCACAGATTGATACTGGGGTATTTAGCATTTTTATAGCTTCTTCATTCAACTTTGGGAGTTCATATGTGTCTAGAAATTTGTCCATTTCTTCTCTATTTTCTATCTTATTGGAGCATAGGTTTTTGAAGTAGTGTTGACTGTCCTCTGGATTTCTGCTGGATCTGTTTTGGCTTCACCTTTTTCATTCATAATTGCATGGATCTGGGTCCTTTCTTGCCTTTTTAACAAGGTTAGCTAAAAGTTTGTCAGTGTTGTTTTGTCTTTCAAAGAACCAGATATTTCTTCAGTTCATGGATATTTATCATTTTCTTCGTCTCAATTACTTTTATTTTTCCTTTGATCCTTGTAATTTCCTCCCTTATATGAGCTTTGGGGTTCAACAATAGGTTGTTTATTGAGCTCACTCTGGGCACTTTTAGGACTGTTCCTTGTAGCAGTGCTTTTATTGCATCCCATAGACTCTTGCATGTTGCACTGACTTTATCATTTAGTCATAGAAATTATCTAATTTCCTCTTTAATTTCATCTGTAATTCATTATTATGTGAGACAGTGTTATTTAACTGTCATGTATTTATGAAGTTGTTAAAATTTCTTTTTCTAGTGATCTTCAATTCCAAGGCACTATGATCTGATAATTAATAGAGGATAACTTTAATTCCTTCGTGTTTACTTTAAAAAGTTCTATAAACTAATATATGGTCTAGTTTGGAGAATGACCGATGTACAGTAGAGAAGAATGTCTATTTCAATTTGTGGGGGTGGAATACTCTGTAGACATCTATTAAGTCCATTTGTTCAAAAGTTTGGTTCAGTTCTCATACTTCATTATTGATTTTTTGTCTACTTGATCTATTTGTGACAGAGAGGTGTTGAGATTCTCCCCTACTATTATAGTAGTGTTTACTTGGCTTTTTATGTCCATTAGTATTTGTTTTATATAGTTGGGTGCATTAACATTTGTTGTGTCTATATTTATGATTGTCATCTCTTTCTTTTAGATTGTTCCTTGTATGCAAATGTAGTGACTTTCTTTGTCTTTTTTAATAAGTTTTAGTTTGAAGTCTACATTGTCTGCAAATAAGATAGCCACTCCTATTTTTTTGTGGTTTCCTATCAGATGGAAAATTGTTTTCTTTCCTTTTGCTTTCAGTGTATAGATTTCTTTTTCAATTGTGTTTCTTGAATAAAGTATATTGTTGGATCTTACTTGTGATCCATTCTTCCAGTCTATTTCTTTTGTTTTATGATTTGAGACCAGTAACATTAATGGTTATAACCGATATGGGTTGACTTGTACTTGTCACAATAGTTTTTTGTAGTTGGTTCTTTTATTATTTCCCCCTAAAATTTAATTTCTTATCTTTCCTAGTGGTTCCATTCTGTTAGGCCTCATGGAGCTGTGAGCCTCACTTTTTTCTAGGATATTGGTTAGAATTTTTCATAATGAAGGTATAGTACTCATTAAGTTTCTCAGATCTTCTCTGTTGTGTAAATATCTTATTTTCCCACTGATTTTGAAGAATAGCTTTGCAGAATACACAAATCTAGGTTCGTGGTTTTTCTTTCAGGGCTTGAAATACTTTACTCCAGGCTTTCTTTGATTTGAGGATCCATGTTAAAGTCTGCTGTAATTCTGATAGGCTTTCCTTTGCATGTGATCTGTTTCTTTTCTTTAACTGCTCTTAAT